>WNYA01001437.1:4018-14061 GCA_019512145.1 Engystomops pustulosus
TCTGGCCTCCACCAACAACCACTGCTGAGAACTTGTTACAATGTGTCTGTATTAATAATAATGATGTGAATTTTAGGGCAGGTGATATCAGGAGAAGGGAAGAGTTAGATTATTTATGGCTGCACCCGCGCTTACTGTAAAGAACCCACACAACTCATTCTGACTGCCTCCAACCACCACTGCTGGGGGGTTGTTACAGTGTATCAGTATAGATAATAGCCATGTGATTTTTAGAGATGGAAATGATTATTTATTTATGGCTTCACTGCTCTTACTGTAAAGAACTCTCAAAACCAATTTGGGCTTCCATTACTGAGAACTTGTTACAATGTATCAGTGTAGATTTTGGGGCAGGATAATTCAGGGGAAGGAATGGGGGAGATTTATAATGGGTTATTTTCTGTTTCACTGCTTTTAATGTAGAAGAACTCACAACACTGATTCTGACTTTATCCAACCTCCAATGCTGGGGACTTGTTACAATGTATCAGTGTAGACAAAAGCCATTTCTTATCAGGTGACGTCAGGGTCAGAATGTAGTGGAGTTTAGTGATGGATTATTTGTCACCTCAATGCTTGAGCTGTAAAGAAGCCCAAGCTCTTTTTCTGACTTCCCCCGACCACCACTAGGGGGAGCCGGCAGCAGCTGCTGATCTTCTGCCTCATACAATGTGGATTCCTCTTGCCTCAGGCATTCGGTGACTTTCTTTCCAACTTTCCTTAATGACCCAATCCATTTGTAGGATTTTATGATGTTTCCTTGGCCTCGTTTGTCCCTTGACTCGTCCCTGTGTCCAAAACAAATCCAATTATCCTGATTCGTAATTTAATGGCTCAGTCTTAAAAACAAATTAATGAGCCATAACAGAGAAATTGTACAGCTCCACCGCACACACAGCGCCTGGAGGACTGGGGAGCGGGGGGGACAACAGATAAGACCTATCCATATAGTAAGATCAGGCCCTTAGTCGTGCGGCCCCCCGAGAGGTCAGTGTCTATAGTAGAAGAGGAGACTAGTATGAAACTCTCACCTTCTTACTGGTTGGCTCCACCCTTACATATGTTAGTACCGCCCCCGAGGAAACTGGGTGCGACCAAACTTTGGTTGGGGTCTCCTATTTGTATGGCAGGGCCTCCTCTATAGTACATGGAGGAGATGTAGCTTGCAGATCCTAGACCACAGGGTGAAGCCTGCAGTATATAGACTTTATGTGCAATAAATTATAGGATATGGTGGAGAGGAAGAGCGCAGAGCATGTTTGTACCACCCATGAGGAAACACATATGGCCAGACTAAGTCTGGGGTTTTCCAAGTTGTACAGCAGGGCCGCCCCTATGGTACATGTAAGAATCGTAGCCTTCAGCTCCCAGACCACATGGCAAATTTTACAGTACAGGATTTTTTCTATATCTATTTTTTTTAATCATAAATGATTAGGTTGTGGTGGGGAGGAGGAGCACAAAGCACGTTAGTACCGCCCATGAGGAAATAAGGATGTTCCCAAATGGAAAATGTGACCCCAACTACACTAAGGTTGGGATCTCCTATTTGCTTTTAGGACACATCTAGGTAAGAATTTTAGCTTTCACCACCCAGAGCTCTCCATAATTTATTAGGTTGTGGTGGAGAGGAGGAGCACAGAGCACGTTAGTACCGCCCATGAGGAGCATAGATATAGTCAAACTGAAGTATGACCTCCCTTCTGGTGAAAGGCTTGTGGCGATGACCTTATGGTAGACATCAGAGCCATTACTTCATGATCGTCCACTATTACACTAAATATTGTGTTCTATAAGGTGTCCATGTTTGAAAAACGTATCTGCACCCGGGGGTCAACGGGATAAGTTCTCGAAAGGTATAAGGATCCTATTACTTAGTGAGCAAATCAAGCTTTAGAGGGGACATTTAAAATGACATTATGGCCCACATCTCCCAGATGCTTATGTAGACATTACATATAAGTAGCCCTAGGTCGGTTCTCCATGGTGGAGGCACTACCATTGCACTCCGGGGTGCTGATCCCCCACATTTAGTATTTGATCAATGTTTGGGCAGGAGCCCTTCTGTAGAATGGAGAACCTCATGGTGATAGTATACAAGTGCCTGGTGCTTACCAGTGAGATATAAAGGTGCTCCTCATAGTTGGCCTTCAATCGTCAGATGAAAGCCAGAAGCCTGAAGAGCAGAAGTTCCCCAGAAACACACACAGAAATCTAGGTGGAAGACAAGAGCAAGTTGAGCTTTTAGAAGACTTTGATCTCTGCCACTTCCATGGCTCTGCCACTTCTGGCTTGGAGTATTGACCTTCTGGTTTGAAGTATTGGCCTTCTGGCTTGGAGTATTGACCTTTTGACTTGGAGTATTGACCTTTTGGCTTGGAGTATTGACCTTTTGGCTTGGAGTATTGACCTTTTGGCTTGGAGTATTGACCTTCTGGTTTGAAGTATTGGCCTTCTGGCTTGGAGTATTGACCTTCTGGTTCGGAGTATTGACCTTCTGGTTCGGAGTATTGACCTTCTGGCTTGGAGTATTGACCTTCTGACTTGGGGTATTGACCTTCTGGCTTGGGGTATTGACCTTCTGGCTTGGAGTATTGACCTTCTGTCTTGGAGTATTGACCTTCTGGCTTGGAGTATTGACCTTCTGGCTTGGAGTATGGACCTTAAATTAGACTACATCTCTATGCATATTTTTAAGTCCTTGGGCAAGAGGGAACAGTCTTGAGCTTTCAATATGACGTGGACTGTAGCGTTGATACAACTGATGGAACGTAGACACTTGTGGACCACCTTCATGTCCTATAGTCTACAGGCAATGTTTGGGATGCCAGGTCCCGGTCACACAGGCCCAGAAATAACATGTCAGAATAAATCAGTGGAACTTGGAGACATCGCTAGTAGAATATTTCACAGAAGATGTAGATGAATTGTCAGTGGAGCCCGGCCAGGCTCGGCCACATGTGACTCCTGCATCCTATTAGGTCAGACAATGTTCTTGAGGAATCTTAAACCTTTTTTTTTAGGGTTTTCGTAACTCAACTGAAATAACCTAATACCTTTGGCTCCGCAACAAAGTAGAAGTAGTGACCTCGGATGTTCAGGCTCCATGATGGGTTATTGATTGGGAAAGTAATGAGTTCCGTACCCCAGGATTAGTTACCAAACATCACGTGAAGGACAAGGAGACCTCCAGAAGGAGTCCTGCTCCTCTGCCGAACCTTGTACTTATCCTAACATGAGAGTCTGGAAGAGACAATATTTACTGGAATAGAACTGTGTGGTGGATAGCAGCCGGGGTTCACATACTTTTACTATACCAAAGCTGTGTGACCAAACTAATGTGACCCGATTGGGTCAGAGCAACATGACTCCTCTTCCATCATCTGGCCTCCACCAACAACCACTGCTGAGAACTTGTTACAATGTGTCTGTATTAATAATAATGATGTGAATTTTAGGGCAGGTGATATCAGGAGAAGGGAAGAGTTAGATTATTTATGGCTGCACCCGCGCTTACTGTAAAGAACCCACACAACTCATTCTGACTGCCTCCAACCACCACTTCTGGGGGGTTGTTACAATTTGGGCTTCCATTACTGAGCACTTGTTACAATGTATCAGTGTAGATTTTGGGGCAGGATAATTCAGGGGAAGGAATGGGGGAGATTTATAATGGGTTATTTTCTGTTTCACTGCTTTTAATGTAGAAGAACCCACAACACTGATTCTGACTTTATCCAACCTCCAATGCTGGGGACTTGTTACAATGTATCAGTGTAGACAAAAGCCATTTCTTATCAGGTGACGTCAGGGTCAGAATGTAGTGGAGTTTAGTGATGGATTATTTGTCACCTCAATGCTTGAGCTGTAAAGAAGCCCAAGCTCTTTTTCTGACTTCCCCCGACCACCACTAGGGGGAGCCGGCAGCAGCTGCTGATCTTCTGCCTCATACAATGTGGATTCCTCTTGCCTCAGGCATTCGGTGACTTTCTTTCCAACTTTCCATAATGACCCAATCCATTTGTAGGATTTTATGATGTTTCCTTGGCCTCGTTTGTCCCTTGACTCGTCCCTGTGTCCAAAACAAATCCAATTATCCCGATTCGTAATTTAATGGCTCAGTCTTAAAAACAAATTAATGAGCCATAACAGAGAAATCGTACAGCTCCACCGCACACACAGCGCCTGGAGGACTCGGGAGCGGGGGGACAACAGACAGGACCTATCCATATAATAAAATCAGGCCCTTAGTCGTGCGGCCCCCCGAGAGGTAAGTGTCTATAGTAGAAGAGGAGACTAGTATGAAACTCTCACCTTCTTACTGGTTGGCTCCACCCTTACATATGTTAGTACCGCCCCCGAGGAAACTGGGTGCGACCAAACTTTGGTTGGGGTCTCCTATTTGTATGGCAGGGCCTCCTCTATAGTACATGGAGGAGATGTAGCTTGCAGATCCTAGACCACAGGGTGAAGCCTGCAGTATATAGACTTTATGTGCAATAAATTATAGGATATGGTGGAGAGGAAGAGCGCAGAGCATGTTTGTACCACCCATGAGGAAACACATATGGCCAGACTAAGTCTGGGGTTTTCCAAGTTGTACAGCAGGGCCGCCCCTATGGTACATGTAAGAATCGTAGCCTTCAGCTCCCAGACCACATGGCAAATTTTACAGTACAGGATTTTTTCTATATCTATTTTTTTTAATCATAAATGATTAGGTTGTGGTGGGGAGGAGGAGCACAAAGCACGTTAGTACCGCCCATGAGGAAATAGGGATGTTCCCAAATGGAAAATGTAACCCCCAACTAAACTAAGGTTGGGATCTCCTATTTGCTTTTAGGACACATCTAGGTAAGAATTTTAGCTTTCACCACCCAGAGCTCTCCATAATTTATTAGGTTGTGGTGGAGAGGAGGAGCACAGAGCACGTTAGTACCGCCCATGAGGAGCATAGATATAGTCAAACTGAAGTATGACCTCCCTTCTGGTGAAAGGCTTGTGGCGATGACCTTATGGTAGACATCAGAGCCATTACTTCATGATCGTCCACTATTACACTAAATATTGTGTTCTATAAGGTGTCCATGTTTGAAAAACGTATCTGCACCCGGGGGTCAACGGGAAAAGTTCTCAAAAGGTATAAGGATCCTATTACTTAGTGAGCAAATCAAGCTTTAGAGGGGACATTTAAAGGGACATTATGGCCCACATCTCCCAGATGCTTATGTAGACATTACATATAAGTAGCCCTAGGTTGGTTCTCCAAGGTGGAGGCACTACCATTGCACTCCGGGGTGCTGATCCCCCACATTTAGTATTTGATCAATGTTTGGGCAGGAGCCCTTGTGTAGAATGGAGAACCTCATGGTGATAGTATACAAGTGCCTGGTGCGTACCAGTGAGATATAAAGGTGCTCCTCATAGTTTTCAATCGTCAGATGAAAGCCAGAAGCCTGAAGAGCAGAAGTTCCCCAGAAACACACACAGAAATCTAGGTGGAAGACAAGAGCAAGTTGAGCTTTTAGAAGACTTTGATCTCTGCCACTTCCATGGCTCTGCCACTTCTGGCTTGGAGTATTGACCTTCTGGTTTGAAGTATTGGCCTTCTGGCTTGGAGTATTGACCTTTTGACTTGGAGTATTGACCTTTTGGCTTGGAGTATTGACCTTTTGGCTTGGAGTATTGACCTTTTGGCTTGGAGTATTGACCTTCTGGTTTGAAGTATTGGCCTTCTGGCTTGGAGTATTGACCTTCTGGTTCGGAGTATTGACCTTCTGGTTCGGAGTATTGACCTTCTGGCTTGGAGTATTGACCTTCTGACTTGGGGTATTGACCTTCTGGCTTGGGGTATTGACCTTCTGGCTTGGAGTATTGACCTTCTGTCTTGGAGTATTGACCTTCTGGCTTGGAGTATTGACCTTCTGGCTTGGAGTATGGACCTTAAATTAGACTACATCTCTATGCATATTTTAAGTCCTTGGGTAAGAGGGAACAGTCTTGAGCTTTCAATATGACGTGGACTGTAGCGTTGATACAACTGATGGAACGTAGACACTTGTGGACCACCTTCATGTCCTATAGTCTACCAGCAATGCTTGTGATGCCAGGTCCCGGCCAGACAGGCCCAGAAATAACATGTCAGAATAAATCAGTGGAACTTGGAGACATCGCTAGTAGAATATTTCACAGAAGATGTAGATGAATTGTCAGTGGAGCCCGGCCAGGCTCGGCCACATGTGACTCCTGCATCCTATTAGGTCAGACAATGTTCTTGAGGAATCTTAAACCTTTTTTTTTAGGGTTTTCGTAACTCAACTGAAATAACCTAATACCTTTGGCTCCGCAACAAAGTAGAAGTAGTGACCTCGGATGTTCAGGCTCCATGATGGGTTATTGATTGGGAAAGTAATGAGTTCCGTACCCCAGGATTAGTTACCAAACATCACGTGAAGGACAAGGAGACCTCCAGAAGGAGTCCTGCTCCTCTGCCGAACCTTGTACTTATCCTAACATGAGAGTCTGGAAGAGACAATATTTACTGGAATAGAACTGTGTGGTGGATAGCAGCCGGGGTTCACATACTTTTACTATACCAAAGCTGTGTGACCAACCTAATGTGACCCGATTGGGTCAGAGCAACATGACTCCTCTTCCATCATCTGGCCTCCACCAACAACCACTGCTGAGAACTTGTTACAATGTGTCTGTATTAATAATAATGATGTGAATTTTAGGGCAGGTGATATCAGGAGAAGGGAAGAGTTAGATTATTTATGGCTGCACCCGCGCTTACTGTAAAGAACCCACACAACTCATTCTGACTGCCTCCAA
This sequence comes from Engystomops pustulosus, assembly GCA_019512145.1. Classification (NCBI taxonomy): domain Eukaryota; kingdom Metazoa; phylum Chordata; class Amphibia; order Anura; family Leptodactylidae; genus Engystomops; species Engystomops pustulosus. The sequence continues at coordinate 10,853 of WNYA01001437.1, forward strand.
CCACCACTGCTGGGGGGTTGTTACAGTGTATCAGTATAGATAATAGCCATGTGATTTTTAGAGATGGAAATGATTATTTATTTATGGCTTCACTGCTCTTACTGTAAAGAACTCTCAAAACCAATTTGGGCTTCCATTACTGAGAACTTGTTACAATGTATCAGTGTAGATTTTGGGGCAGGATAATTCAGGGGAAGGAATGGGGGAGATTTATAATGGGTTATTTTCTGTTTCACTGCTTTTAATGTAGAAGAACTCACAACACTGATTCTGACTTTATCCAACCTCCAATGCTGGGGACTTGTTACAATGTATCAGTGTAGACAAAAGCCATTTCTTATCAGGTGACGTCAGGGTCAGAATGTAGTGGAGTTTAGTGATGGATTATTTGTCACCTCAATGCTTGAGCTGTAAAGAAGCCCAAGCTCTTTTTCTGACTTCCCCCGACCACCACTAGGGGGAGCCGGCAGCAGCTGCTGATCTTCTGCCTCATACAATGTGGATTCCTCTTGCCTCAGGCATTCGGTGACTTTCTTTCCAACTTTCCTTAATGACCCAATCCATTTGTAGGATTTTATGATGTTTCCTTGGCCTCGTTTGTCCCTTGACTCGTCCCTGTGTCCAAAACAAATCCAATTATCCTGATTCGTAATTTAATGGCTCAGTCTTAAAAACAAATTAATGAGCCATAACAGAGAAATTGTACAGCTCCACCGCACACACAGCGCCTGGAGGACTGGGGAGCGGGGGGGACAACAGATAAGACCTATCCATATAGTAAGATCAGGCCCTTAGTCGTGCGGCCCCCCGAGAGGTCAGTGTCTATAGTAGAAGAGGAGACTAGTATGAAACTCTCACCTTCTTACTGGTTGGCTCCACCCTTACATATGTTAGTACCGCCCCCGAGGAAACTGGGTGCGACCAAACTTTGGTTGGGGTCTCCTATTTGTATGGCAGGGCCTCCTCTATAGTACATGGAGGAGATGTAGCTTGCAGATCCTAGACCACAGGGTGAAGCCTGCAGTATATAGACTTTATGTGCAATAAATTATAGGATATGGTGGAGAGGAAGAGCGCAGAGCATGTTTGTACCACCCATGAGGAAACACATATGGCCAGACTAAGTCTGGGGTTTTCCAAGTTGTACAGCAGGGCCGCCCCTATGGTACATGTAAGAATCGTAGCCTTCAGCTCCCAGACCACATGGCAAATTTTACAGTACAGGATTTTTTCTATATCTATTTTTTTTAATCATAAATGATTAGGTTGTGGTGGGGAGGAGGAGCACAAAGCACGTTAGTACCGCCCATGAGGAAATAAGGATGTTCCCAAATGGAAAATGTGACCCCAACTACACTAAGGTTGGGATCTCCTATTTGCTTTTAGGACACATCTAGGTAAGAATTTTAGCTTTCACCACCCAGAGCTCTCCATAATTTATTAGGTTGTGGTGGAGAGGAGGAGCACAGAGCACGTTAGTACCGCCCATGAGGAGCATAGATATAGTCAAACTGAAGTATGACCTCCCTTCTGGTGAAAGGCTTGTGGCGATGACCTTATGGTAGACATCAGAGCCATTACTTCATGATCGTCCACTATTACACTAAATATTGTGTTCTATAAGGTGTCCATGTTTGAAAAACGTATCTGCACCCGGGGGTCAACGGGATAAGTTCTCGAAAGGTATAAGGATCCTATTACTTAGTGAGCAAATCAAGCTTTAGAGGGGACATTTAAAATGACATTATGGCCCACATCTCCCAGATGCTTATGTAGACATTACATATAAGTAGCCCTAGGTCGGTTCTCCATGGTGGAGGCACTACCATTGCACTCCGGGGTGCTGATCCCCCACATTTAGTATTTGATCAATGTTTGGGCAGGAGCCCTTCTGTAGAATGGAGAACCTCATGGTGATAGTATACAAGTGCCTGGTGCTTACCAGTGAGATATAAAGGTGCTCCTCATAGTTGGCCTTCAATCGTCAGATGAAAGCCAGAAGCCTGAAGAGCAGAAGTTCCCCAGAAACACACACAGAAATCTAGGTGGAAGACAAGAGCAAGTTGAGCTTTTAGAAGACTTTGATCTCTGCCACTTCCATGGCTCTGCCACTTCTGGCTTGGAGTATTGACCTTCTGGTTTGAAGTATTGGCCTTCTGGCTTGGAGTATTGACCTTTTGACTTGGAGTATTGACCTTTTGGCTTGGAGTATTGACCTTTTGGCTTGGAGTATTGACCTTTTGGCTTGGAGTATTGACCTTCTGGTTTGAAGTATTGGCCTTCTGGCTTGGAGTATTGACCTTCTGGTTCGGAGTATTGACCTTCTGGTTCGGAGTATTGACCTTCTGGCTTGGAGTATTGACCTTCTGACTTGGGGTATTGACCTTCTGGCTTGGGGTATTGACCTTCTGGCTTGGAGTATTGACCTTCTGTCTTGGAGTATTGACCTTCTGGCTTGGAGTATTGACCTTCTGGCTTGGAGTATGGACCTTAAATTAGACTACATCTCTATGCATATTTTTAAGTCCTTGGGCAAGAGGGAACAGTCTTGAGCTTTCAATATGACGTGGACTGTAGCGTTGATACAACTGATGGAACGTAGACACTTGTGGACCACCTTCATGTCCTATAGTCTACAGGCAATGTTTGGGATGCCAGGTCCCGGTCACACAGGCCCAGAAATAACATGTCAGAATAAATCAGTGGAACTTGGAGACATCGCTAGTAGAATATTTCACAGAAGATGTAGATGAATTGTCAGTGGAGCCCGGCCAGGCTCGGCCACATGTGACTCCTGCATCCTATTAGGTCAGACAATGTTCTTGAGGAATCTTAAACCTTTTTTTTTAGGGTTTTCGTAACTCAACTGAAATAACCTAATACCTTTGGCTCCGCAACAAAGTAGAAGTAGTGACCTCGGATGTTCAGGCTCCATGATGGGTTATTGATTGGGAAAGTAATGAGTTCCGTACCCCAGGATTAGTTACCAAACATCACGTGAAGGACAAGGAGACCTCCAGAAGGAGTCCTGCTCCTCTGCCGAACCTTGTACTTATCCTAACATGAGAGTCTGGAAGAGACAATATTTACTGGAATAGAACTGTGTGGTGGATAGCAGCCGGGGTTCACATACTTTTACTATACCAAAGCTGTGTGACCAACCTAATGTGACCCGATTGGGTCAGAGCAACATGACTCCTCTTCCATCA
>WNYA01001437.1:14127-27580 GCA_019512145.1 Engystomops pustulosus
TGATGTCACAGTACAGGGATAATACACACAGTGATGTCACAGTACAGAGATAATACACACAGTGACGTCACAGTACAGAGATAATACACACAGTGATGTCATAGTACAGGGATAATACACACAGTGATGTCACAGTACAGGGATAATACACACAGTGATGTCACAGTACAGGATAATACACACAGTGATGTCACAGTACAGAGATAATACACACATATGGGTATTTTATATACAGCCCCATCACCAGGCGCTGCCATGCTGTGGGGGACTGAGATTTGGCTGTGTGGGTGTTTGTGCAGCTCTGGGACCTGGTATATGCCCGGGTATGCCTGGTGCTGGCACCGGTCCGGGTCATGTATGTGCACTGTATATCTGGTGTGTGTCCTCCCCTCCTCCAGCTGTAGAGATGGCAGCACATCCCTCGCATGATGCAGCCGCTGCCTCCCTGGTCACAACAGTCTGTAATCAGCGCCAATCCCATTATGGGCTGAGGCTTTTGTCACTTGAAGTTCAGATCAAGTCCAACAATGGGTAGAAAACCTCTGACCCTCCGCAAAGGAGAACATGATGTGATACAGAGTCACCTCCACACAAGGTCAGGACCAATGTGTACAGGATAATAGTACTACAAGAACTACTACAGGAGAGGCAGCATCCGTATTGTATCATTATATGTACACAGTGCGGTTATATTTATAATAGCTATCTGCAGGACATAAATATAAGTATTTATATTATAGAATATAACTACTATAATACTGCCCCCTCTGTACAAGAATATAACTACTATAATACTGCCCCCTATGTACAGGAATATAACTACTATAATACTGCCCCCTATGTACAAGAATATAACTACTATAATACTGCCCGCTATGTACAGGAATCCTTTAAATCCCTTGTACAGTAAGGCCGTAAATCTCAGAGTATTAAATTGTCATCTCGTTATAATTACAAGAGGCGATAAATCGCCGGACCTCGGAGTCCAGAAAGACGTTTACGCCGGATTCTCTATGATGTTCTCCGGCGGCTGACAAATTAGTAGAAGAGGAGAATGAATTTCCTGATGGAGGCAACAAAGCGGCGGCCTCTGTAAAAGTGATTCACGGGAGTCGGTGGATCCCGGCCAGAGCAAGCGGGACGCGTCCTGCTGTCACATAACACTTCAGGTTAAATATGGCCGACACTTCAGCGCTTCATGTACAGGGGGACATGATTTAGCAGATTTACGTATAAACGGCGGTAAATCTCCGGACACAAATGGAAAGACGGATTACACTGCCGACAACTGATGCGCTAATCGATGCAGTAACTGTGTCCGCATCCTCGCATCCCCCTGGATAAAACCAACATCAAGCTAGTAGGGTGGCACATCGGGTCTGTACTCTATTCCTCCTGTAGGGGCGCAGTAGAGACAGTGAACACTCCAGAATACTCTATGATCAGCAAATTGATACAAGAGATTTACAAAGTGGACATTTCCTTTAAGGGTTGATAAATAAGGGAATATAAGAACCACCAATCCTCTGGCTGATCCATCTGATCCACCGTCGGCTGGTTTGGGTCAACACCCCCAATGAGAGGAGTCCGAGTGTAAAGGTTTCTAACATACTCGGGACCTGTGACGGTTTCCTTGCTGATTGCCTCTTGTGTTCCCGACCTCGGCTTGTTCTGTGACCACATCTGACTAGATTTCTATTACTTTCCTCCTTACCCTTCCACCTCTTTCTTCACTACAATTGTTATTGCCCTGACCCCAGCATACTCCTGTCTACTCTTTGCCTTAATCCTGTGGTGCCTGCCTTTGTTCCTGATAAAACTACGAAAGGATCTTCCACCCATTTCTTCACAACGATTGTACCTGACTTCAGGGTGCCCTTGACCACTCTCTGCCTTACTTCTATGGTGCCTGATCTTCCACCTGTTTCTTGACTATGACTGTAACTGTCCTGATCTTGTTTGCTCTTGACCACTCTCTGCCTTACTTCTATGGTGCCTGATCTTCCACCTGTTTCTTGACTAGGACTGTAGCTGTCCTGATCTTGGTTTTCTCCTGACCACCCTCTGCCTTCCTTCTATGGTGCCTGACCTTCCACCTGTTTCATGACTATGACTGTAACTGTCCTGATCTTGGCTTGCTCCTGACTACTCTCTCCCTTACTCTCATGGTGCCTGACCTTCCACCTGTTTCTTGACTAGGATTCTAACTGTCCTGATCTTAGCATTCTTCTTACTGCTCTCTACCTTACACTAGGATTCTCACGGTCCTACTACTCTACTACAACTACCCTCTGCCTTACCTCTGCGGTGCTTAGCCTTTCACCAGCTTCTTGACTACAATTGTTGCTGTCTGACCTCGACTTACTCCTCAGTACTTTCTGCTTTATCCCTGTTGTTCCTGACCTTCCTCCTGTTTCTTGACTACAATTTTAACTTTCCTGACCTCCACTGGCACCCAACTACTCCCTGTTTTCCCCCATGGTGCCTGCCATCATTCCTTCCAACTTCGAGACAGGGGCCTGGTCTGGGCCATCAGAGCAGTTAAAGGGCTTCCCGGCCTTCCACCCATTTCTTAACGACCATTGTTACTGTCTTGACTTCAATTGACTCTATACCTTACCCCGGTGGTTCCAGACCTTCCACCTTTATCTTGATTAAGACTGCAATTGTCCTGATCTTGGCTTGCTCCTCACTGCTTTCTGCCTTACCCCTGTGGTTCCTGACCTTCCACATTTTTCTTGACTATGACTGTAACTGTCCTGACCTCAGCTGGGTCCTGAGTACTCTTTGCCTTACCCCTGTGGTGCCTGCCATCATTCCTGGTACAACTATAAGAGGTAGGGGCCTGGTCTGACCCATTAAGGGAGGTAAAGGGGTGCCAGACCTTCCACCAATTTCTTAACAATGATTATTCTTGTCCAGACTTCAATTTGCACTTTCACCTGTGGTTCCTGACCTTCCACCTGTATCTAGGCTGTGATTATTAATGTTCTGACCTCGGCTTGCTTCTGACTATGCTCTGCATTACACCTGTGGTTCCTGACCTTCCACCTGTGTCTAGGCTGTGATTATTACTGTTCTGACCTCGGCTTGCTCCTGACTATGCTCTGCATTACACCTGTGGTTCCTGACCTTCCACCTGTGTCTAGGCTGTGATTATTACTGTTCTGACCTCGGCTTGCTCATGACTATGCTCTGCATTACACCTGTGGTACCTTCCAATTATTTCTTGACTATGGCTGTAACTGTCCTGGTCTTTGCTTGCTCCTCACTGCTTTCTGACTTACTCTAGTGGTTCGTGACCTTCCACCTTTATCATGACTATGATTATTACTTTCCTCACCTCGGTTCCTCCTAACTATGTTCTGCCTTATCCCATGTTTCCTGACCTTCTACCTGTTTCTTCAAAATGATTGTAACTGTCCTGTAATTGGCTTGCTCCTGACTACTCTCTGCCTTCCTTCTATGGTGCCTGAGCTTCCACCTGTTTCTTGACTATAACTGTAACTGTCCTGACCTTGGCTTGCTCCTGACTACTCTCTGCCTTCCTTCTATGGTGCCTGAGCTTCCACCTGTTTCTTGACTATAACTGTAACTGTCCTGACCTTGGCTACAGTACAGGGATAATACACACAGTGATGTCACAGTACAGGGATAATACACACAGTGATGTCACAGTACAGAATAATACACACAGTGATGTCACAGTACAGTGATAATACACACAGTGATGTCACAGTACATGATAATACACACAGTGATGTCACAGTACATATTATAATGCACAGTAGTGAATTCTGATGTCCCCTATGTATCTCTTCTAATGCTGCTCTTTTTCTCCCTCCAGTCTCCAGACCTCAGAGCGCCCCAGAAGACCTGAAGGTCCTGACAAGTAATGTTAATCGTCTGAATGAGAGCTACAGGGACCTTCAGTTTAAGCTCCTGCAGCTCACCTTCAAGGGAGACTTCATGGACCATATCTGGAAGCTGCAGGACCTCTTCCAGAACCACACAGACTCCTTATTTCAGTTGACTGAATCTTTGCAAAAACTTGAGAAGAACCTTAATGAGGTCCAAGATGTGACCTCCAAGACGGACACAATTGTCTCAAGTCTTGGTGTCCGTCTCAATCAGATCAGTGAATTACACTCTCTGGATATCTACAGGCTATCAGCAGAAGTCAACAGCAGTCGGTATGGATGGAGCGGCCATGACACCGCGCTGAAGGACTTGACCACCAAGGTTGAAGGACTGAATGAGCAGATCACCATCTTGATGGACACCTTAAATACTTTAAATTGGACTTTTTCCTATGACATAGGAATCCATCAGTCAAGGATACAAGAACTTCAAGGTCTCATAACCAACGTCTCGGAGGACACCAGACAAACGAGACTTCTTCATATAGTGATGGAGCAGCAGCTGAAGCATGAGATGGCTCTGATCAACAACGTCACCGAAGATCTGCGCCTTAAAGACTGGGAACATTCCATAGCCTTGAAGAACATCACCGTACTTAGAGGTAGGTCGTTGTCTTATGTGGGGTACTTTAAGGGTGCGTTCAAACATTTAGTTTTTCAGATGCAGTCTTTGATGTCCAGACCAGGAGTGGTTTGAAGGAATTGTATGTGACCCCTCATTATGATCCACACCTGCTTTTGGCTTTGAGAATTGCATCTGAAAAACTGAACGTGTGAACGCACCCTAAGATTTGTGTCACAACCGCGAACAGGTGGTAAAATGGTTCATCACCGTCGTAAAGTAATTTCCCTATTTAAGACTTAATGTTCCACCAAACACTCAGGGTGGCAGTTTTCTTTTCCTCTCTCGCAGCAGGAAATCTCAGCAATATCAAGTGTTGGATTCCTTCCAGCCAATCAGCTACATATATATATAGACGCTTTTTACTCTAAGGGCTGATAATTCAGTTATAAGCAGAGGTGGAAATATGGTGGCCTTGTGTAAAATTTTTGCTCCTCCTGAATAATCAGCCACTTCACCAACCTGGACAGTGGTTCAGGCTGGCATAATGCAGCTAACACTCGCTGTGTATGGAGAGGGCCCAGCCCGTGAGGGTGCTCCATACATCATTAACCAACATGTGACGTATAGTTACATCACATGTCGGAAAGGGGTTAAACGGAGTAGCTGGAGGGGGAGGAGGTGGACTGTGTGTGGGAACCTGAGTGCAGACTGTAGACAGGGTAGACCAGACAAGCTCCTCAGCTCCTGCCTGATGAAGAAGCCGCTTTCTGTAATTACTGAGCAGAGACGGAAACGAGCGCATTGCATAACACCTCTCCCTCTTCTGACCCTGGAGTCTGTACACTACATATCCTGTTGCCTCCTGTTTCACCGTACGGTTTCTTCCTGGCACCCAGAATGCACGGCTGATAGGAAAGGGGCTGAGGCAGGCAGAAATCATTAGTAGGCAGACGGCTGCACTAACATATTAAAGTTACACTTTAAAGCTACTGGGCCCCAACGCAAATTCTGTAGCCGTTCTATGTATTTATAGACTTTGCTCCACTTACGGGGAAGATACAACTAAGGACCCTCCTAAGAATTTTAGGCCTAAGGACCTCTGCCACTTTCATCCCTCATGATTGCCAATGAATAAAACTCTTCACACTAATCTAACACATTAGTGAAAACACACTTACTGATAACTCTTCTGTCCAGCATAGAGTATGAGTAGAACATGTGGCCCAAGATATGGAGATGTCATATTGTAACATATAGGTTTGGGGTTTCTTTTCCCCTCTCACAGCGGGAACTCACAGAAATCTCAGGCTTCAATTTTCTTCAATCAATCCGATTCATTTTGAAAGCCCCTTATATCTCTAAAGCCTAACACTACTGATGTATAGGACTGTACTATATCTCCATATACCATGTGACACACCACTGTTCCTTCAACCTTAAGGAATCAGGATGACTACACCAGGCTAGGGGCCTTTGCTGTGGGCTTTTCTGAGATAGTGGATGAATTTGACTGCTGAATATATGATCTGTGGGAATTGTCTGCCACCCACAAGACATGCAATGGCATCTTACGATTAGATTGCTTGATTACTTAGTCACAAGATGGGCGGCATGTCATGACCTATACTCACTGCTTTCATGGTTTTTGTCACAATGTCAAACCCAATGAGAGGCGTCTAGTTTTCATAGCTCTGGGCCATGAAACATGTAAGCCATGGTGTGCTGAGATCTTATCAGGGCGGTGTAAGACTTCCAGATGTGAATGTGTTGCTTTCCTACGTCTTCTGGTTCCACTTTACGCAGGGATAACTTGCTGACTTGGCCTTCTGGTGATTTTGTATTATTTTTCTGACTACATGTTATACTGTATTTATACAAGTATCTTGTAGCTCTGGAGCCACCTGTGGTCCTCAAGCTTCCCAGATGTGGCTTCATAGTTTGTTGAAGTGGCATCAGAGATACCCTGGCATGACAAGAACTTCGTCCCTAGATCATTAACAAATAAAGTTATAGAAGTTTTAAAACCTGATAGTAGAATCTGAACAACTACAGGTCCCCACCGGTCTCATGCCCCAACCAATGACTGGCCAACCTGGCACTTCCTGTATGTTGTGTCGGGAGCAGGAAGTAGAGACTGATTGGACCCGGATGTGGTTGTTCCAGTGATGGGGGATTGGTGAGGTGAGGAATACTTTCCTGACCCCCAAATCTTTACCCTGTAGACACCTGTGCACAACACTGTCAAAATGTCATTAGGCTTAAAGTAGGTCTAGCCACAAGGGTTAACCAAAATAAGGAATAAGCAAAAAGTCATAAGTTCAAGTCATGGCCGTAGGATTTGTAGGAACATAAAAATGTACTGGACCAGAAAATCTAAGGACAGACCATGGGTGAGGACCAGAAGAGAAGGAGATATGAGGGAGCACAAGGGGTGAAAGTGGACAACTGACCGGTCAGAACTGGATATTCCGTCTCCTTAATGGCGGCCTATACTCAGGAATAGATTGCTGCATAAGAAACATCCCATCCTGCTGCTATGTCGATCCTGATCATGTGAAGTTCACTTGTGACCTCAGCAGAGGGTCAAACAACCTGGATCAGATGTCCCTCAAATTCCTTATTTCATTATGTAGTAAAGCAATCGACCTTCGGGGTCACGGAACAGGACACCCTACAAGTTCTTATTCTCCGTTCTCACGATGATGTCTGTAATAAGTCATATTGGGATATCGTTTCTTTAGGTTTAATATCCCTTTAATTGAGCGCTTTAGCGAGAGCTTTAATGGGCGCCATGCTGGTTTTAAGCATCTTAATGGTCTTAATATTAACAAAGAACTTCAAAGCCCGATGGGGGGGGGGAGATACATAGGATATCTGTAGACGTTCTGCAGTGGGTCACATGAGGTGAATACTAAAGGAACAAGTTGTTTGAAATTGGGAGATCATGAGGCGCAGATCTGGCCAGCGGATAGATAGAAAGAAAGAACATTGTACAAGCTGGTGGACAGATGCTGCACGTGGCGTCTACTGTGTCTGCGCACTCACTGTCACCTCCATCATCCACCGGAGAACATCAGGACCAGAGAATAATCTGCCGGATATGTGTATACTGCTCCACTATCTCACATCTATCCGTCCATCCATATCTATCTATTGTCTGTTCCATCTCTCTATCTATACTCTAGGCTTATGAGAACCATGGGGCAGTAGATGTCGCCCTCTTCTGGACGCTTTTCACTCTCCTTATTAGGTGTAGAACTTCCACATTATTTCCCGCCCCATAAATCGGAGAAGTGACTGTAAAGTCCCGGAGATCTCTCCGTGTGTTTTCCTTCAGGAGAAGATTTTTTTGTTCCATGGCTGAGTTTTCCCAATTTTATGTTGAATATTCATAACACGATAACGAGTGCCAGAAAACAAAAACCAGAGCACTTGGCGTCCGCGGCCTCTCACCAGCGCTCTCACTATGAGACAGCAGAATCTCGTGATCTGCTCCTGTGGCCACAAAAAAAACTAACAGTACAAGAACCCAAACTATGAAATATGGAGAAGGTCCAATAATCCGCCATCATGTCATCTGGAAATTCCATCAGATTTTCTGCTCTATTTCCAGAGACTATGTCAAAAATATTTTAATCTACATATATTTTTCTATTCTATAGAATATCTAAAACTTTGGCAGTCATAGGTCCAGAATATTCCAACATGGTCTATCACATGGGTACAGATACCAGAACTATAAAGGGCAAACCTCAGTATCTAAAGAGTGGGCGCCCAACAATAGACACAATACTGTGGGGCTGCTCCAGCTCTGGATGGAGTCAAAAGCTGAGGAAGAGGATATGGTTTAAATGGGAGACCCGAAACAGCTGATAGATGTGGGATCCGAGACAACCAACCTGTAAGATAGCCCACAGATGGTCAACGGTATCACAGTAGCCCACAGATGGTCAACAACTGTATCAACATGTACGCCCACAGATGGTCAAACGGATCCACAGTAGCCACAGATGGTCAACAAGTAAATCACAGTAGCCCACAGATGGCAACAGTACAGCAGTAACACAGATTTTCAACACTATCACAGTACCCACAGATGTCAATATACTCACATAGCCCACAGATGGTCCACACATATCACATAGCCCACGATGGTCAACAGTATCACAGTAGCCCACAGATGGTCAACAATATCACAGTAGCCCACAGATGGTCAACAATATCACAGTAGCCACAATGTCACAATCACAGTAGCCCACAGATGGTCACAATATCACAGTAGCCCACAGATGGTCAAGTATCACGTGTAGCCCACAGATGGTCAACTATCACAGTAGCCCACAGATTGTCAACAGCACAGAGCCAGATGCACATATCACTATCTAACAGGAGCCTTAAAACCTCAGAAAGGAAGTCCCTTTAGTGCCCCAGGAGACGCATCTCAGGGCATGACATCTTGGGTGGCCCTACCAATTATGAAAATAATGGCCCTACTCTCCAAATGAAGGCCATTAACCTAAGAGTGAGTAGGAGGCCACCATCTTGTGGGACATACCACATTAGAAATTGGAAGACTTCCAGAAGAGATTTTTTTCTTCTATGAGTTTGTACCAAAAATTATTTTTGGGATTGGGACCTCAGAACCCCGAGAAGAAGCTGAAGTGTATCCCTCAGAGGAACATGGTTCGGTTGGAAGACCTTCACTTCTCTATTGAGTTGTTATAGCACCAACCCTTCCGGAGACCCACTGATCACAACTCATTACATAACTAAGAATTTTATGTGGAAAAGTCCAAAGACATTAATCTATCTGCTGCTCCCATCTTGCTTCTTGTCTGTTTGGGTGTCAAGACGTCTTCGATATGTTTTGCTAACACGTGATGGAACTGATTTTATTGTATTTACTGAAGATGATAAAACTGAGATGTTGGGGCTGAGCGTCTTATATATGAAAAGCTCTGGCGCTTTAGTCTTGAAATTTCCCCTCGCTCCCTCAATGATTTTAGACTTTTTCTTGGATTTTTTCTTATTTTCTGGATTTCCACCAAGCTGAAGGCACTTAGGGCGAAGACAAGAGAGGAGTTGGATGGCTTCCACTTTTGAAACGGTTCTATCTGCTGATGCTTAGATTACATCGCGTTTTCTGAAAGATGCTTCAGGTTATATGACTGAGGGCAGTGATGGAACTTTTGGAGACAGAGTGCCCAATCTAACCCAAAACACAACCACTTAGATTCGCAAAGTGCCAACATGACAATTTTGCAGTAACTTAGGATCCCTGCTGTCAATCACAGGTTTTAATCGTATTAGCATCCTGAGTTCACCAATACAAAGAAAGATGATGGAGAATTTTGGATTGTAGCTTCCCTCCAGGATCCCCTGAGAGGAAGAATCAGGACCCAGAGCAGTGCTAGCTTCGACAAAAATCCATCTCTATGCTCCCCCCTTCTTTGCACTCCTCCTTGTCCTGACCAGCTCCAGGTTAGATGGCATATGCCTCCTGATGCCCCCAGTCACTGGTGCGCCATCTTGCTTGGCTGTCTTGGATCAAGGAGAAAAGCCTTGACCTAGCTGGCAAAGACGCTCTGTTTGGGTAAAGTTCTGGGTGCCCACAGAAAGGGCTCGGAGTGCCCCCTCTGGCACCCGTGCCATAGTTCGCCCCCACTGTGATAGGGTCTATGGAGACCTTAATCTTGGAAAGCCGGGGGTGGACCAAGATTACAGCAGTCCCTCCTTAGACATGGTGTATCTAAAGAATTGTAAGAGTTCGAATGTGTCACATCCAAGAAGACTACATAAAAAGAAATACTAAGGGTTACTCTCTTGTTAGATACACAAGTAATACAGTTTTCTTATTATATACAGAGATCAAAGTTAAGTCCCGTTAAGGGAGTTTTTCCGTCAAGTGGAACTGGAGAACAGGAGTGAGAATGGTTCACTTGTGTTTTACTATCACTAAGTGCCATGATTGGGCAATCCAACCTCCGGAAATCACCAAACAATTATTCGATCTTAATCTCCAGCTTTCCTCCAGAGACCCAACCTGAAACTGTAGAGCCATATTTTTTCTAAATGATTTCATAATTATATTGGGTGGTATTGGGACAATGTTCAAGTTATCCTGTCCTTGATGGTCCTATTATCTAATGTCTTGGCTGTGGTGGAATATCGATTATGCGGGTGGAGGATACGACAATACATTGTACACTGGTCATTTCCTGTTGTGGGGGGGGAATGAAGATATTTCGTATGTTCCTACAGCCCCTCGACCCATCAGCCCACCCTCTAAGCCTCCCGAGTCTCTCATCTACAGAGTACAATTAGCAGAACAACCCTTTCCACACTTACTCCCTCGCACATGATTTGTGTTTGCCTCACTATGTTCTGCAGAGGCCTCACTTGCTGGTTGCATTGACGGGACCTTTGTCACTCGGGCGCGATGGTTTATTATTCTCAACATTCAAAAAGACCACCAAGAACGTGAAAGTTTAATTTTTGATAACAATAATAATCTATTTTGATTCTATATTTCCCATCCTCTGAATGCCCAGGTGTGGCTTCTATAGCACATCTGTCTCATCATGGGTAATGTGACACCATACACTCGGGAAAACTTCAGATAAACACATGGGGGGTTTTGACAGAACGACGTGTTTTGGAAAACATATATTAGAACAAAAACATTGCAACAAATTGTCTGACAAGTTTTTATGCTTGTCAGATTGTAAACATAGGCTTCAATACTTGATTGTGTTTGGGATGGGGATTGCCATTGGGGACCAACATTGTGGCCAAATTGTCCATAAAGGAGCCATTTGATAAAGAGTTGATTGCGATCAGATGAATTCCAACCCAAAGTTGGAAATGTATGCTAAAGTAGACAATAACACAAGACCCTTAACTCACAGAGAGGTAGTCTAAGGATGCTCGAGAGAAGATCTGGCCACATGGAAACACGTCAGCTTTGTGGTCAATGTGAAAAGCCGCAGTGGAGAACATAGGATCATGTGAGCTCTCCTCCCTTACCTATACTTGGAGTAAATAAGACATCCACCTGTCATATGGACTAATAAGGGAGTCTTAGTAATTTTGAGTTAAAACTCCTTTGTAAAGGGTAGGATTAACTTGGTGTGTTTTCCATTCCTTCACATTGCATTCATGAAAAGGACCTCCGGGATCTGGTCTACCAACAACACAGTTCTGACGCATAAACAACATCTAAGTAACCACCCTCCTAGACGAGCCATGTGGGTTGTTGTACCAACAGAAGCCCCCATATTCACTTCACTTTTTCTATATCTAAACCAACGGCTAAAAGTTCTGCCTCCATGTGCGAAATAAGGCGACTGTTTCCCGTTACAGAGAGGCTTGGAATAATCCAAAAAAAAATTACTCAACTTATATGCGTGTGTCCCTTCATAAGGGTCTAACTGTCTCAATTCCAACAATGGCCAATAACTCTATTTACTGTTTGAGAAAATGACCCTATATATGTAGGCTCTTTTGGCTAATTTCTTTCTGTAAAAAAAAAAAACAAAAAAAAAGCTGAAAAGATTGTAATATTGACCTTACAATTTATTTTTTTTTAGGTCCACCAGGTCCAAAATGGGCCAAGGTCATGAAGGAATGGAGGAGAGCCTGGCGCTCCTGCTCCTGGGCTTCTTATCAAGAGGTCACAATTTATTTCCGATTTTCTTTTATTCTTTTTACACTTGAATTGTTGCAGTGTTGTCGCCCATGGCGGAACCTTTGGTGGACCCTGTCTGTGCCCAGGGTTTTGATGTTATGGCTACTTTACCCGACCCTAACTAACTGCATTTTTCAGAGATCATGGACTTTTAGGAAAACCAATAAGTTCACATACTAATTATATAACTTTGGGTATTAGGGGGTGCTCACCGATCACGATGCTGCCTGGTAGGAAGGGGTTAACTTTGGCAATGCTCTCAAGCTGTTTGGTAAGCTCAAAGCTCATTCATGTAAGGATAAAGATATGATGTCACATGAAACATTGGCCTTTTCACTAGGAGAGAAAAAAAAAGACCCCCCCCCCCTTTCCCACATCCATAATTACCATATCTTTATACCGTATTATTAATAGACAATCCTTGGAACCAGCATTTGTTTACTTCTGCAAAACATCTCAAGTCCATTCAGATGTTCTGTATCATCTGCTGTTTGTGTAAAATTACTGTGAATCCTAAACTTTCCACAGTGGAAATCCACATCAATCATGGATTCTCCGAAGCTGGAGACCACCTCGATTCTGGAATAAGCCACAGTAATGAGAACGAATTCTCAAAGATACATGAGCTTTTACTTCTAAATCTGAAGCTAATCTACGTACGTCTTATCACACTATCTTGGAGCCTGAAAATGAGCTACTATAAGACTTCCCCTATGTACAAGAATATAACTACTATAATACTGCCCCCTATTTACAGTAATATAACTACTATAATACTGCCCCCTATGTACAGAATATAACTACTATATACTGTCCCTATGTACAAGAATAAAACTCTATAATACTGCCCCCTATGTACAGAAATATAACTACTATAATACGCCCCCTATGTACGGTATATACTACTATAATACGCCCCCTATGTACAAGAATATAACTACTAATATACTGCCCCATGTACGAATATAACTACTATACTACTGCCCCTATGTCAAGAATATAACTACTATAATACTGCCCCCTATGTACAGGTATATACTATATATACTGCTCCCTATTTTAACAGGAATATAACTACTATATTACTGCCCCCTATGTACAGGAATAAACTACCTATATAAACCAAAACACTGCCCCTGTTACAGGATATAACTCTATAATACTGCCCCTATGTACAGGAATTAACTACTAATATACGCCCCCTATTTCAAGAATATAACTACTATAATACTGGGCTGCCCCCTATTACAGGATATACTACTATAATCACTAACATCACCT
>WNYA01001437.1:28092-73035 GCA_019512145.1 Engystomops pustulosus
TTAATTAACCTTTGCCCATTATGTACAAGATACTATGATTGCCCCTATGTACACAATATATAACGACTATAATTATCTGCCCCCTATGTCCTCGAATATATACTATATATGACTGCCCCTCTTGTACAGGAAATATACCTACATAATAATGCCCCCTATGTAAACAGAATATAATACTATATAATACTGCCCCTATTGTACAAAACAAGAATATTGATTTAAAATAAACTCATAATCTGCCCCTATGTACAGGATATAAACTACTATTGATATCGCCCCCTATGTACGGAAATAATACTATAACTCTGCCCCCGATGTACAGAGAATATATATAATCATAATACTGCCCCTATAGTACAAGGATATAACTACTATAATACTGCCACTAATGTACAAGATATAACGACTATAATATGCCCCATGTACAATGAATAAACTACTATAATACGCCCATGTTACTAAGAAATATAACTACTATATATGCCGCCTATGTCAAGACTATAACTACATAATACTGCCCCCTATGTACAAGATATAAACTACTATAATACTGCCCCCTATGTACAGGCGAAGATAATACTATAATACGCCCCATATGTACAGGAAATAACTACTATAATACTGCCCCCTATGTAAAGGAATATAACTACTAGAATTACTGCCCCATGTACTGAGGAAATAAACTATTAATATACTTGCCCTATTGCAAGAGTAATATAACTACATAATACTGCCCCTATGTACAGGAAGAACTATAACTACTATAATACTGCCCCTATGTACAAGAATATAACTACTATAATACTGCCCCCCTATGTACAGGAATATAACTACTATAATACTGCCCCCTATGTACAGGAATATAACTACTATAATACTGCCCCCTATGTACAAGAATATAACTACTATAATACTGCCCCCTATGTACAAGAATATAACTACTATAATACTGCCCCCTATGTACAGGAATATAACTACTATAATACTGCCCCCTATGTACTGGAATATAACTACTAAGCATTAAACATTACATACACGGGGGCCAAAAGTAAAAATGTGGATTCCCAAGTATTAGATGTAACCTTCCAGATGCAGTCCGTGACACAGACCTCCCATGTCTGGCAGAATCACTGGGTTTGCTTTGTATACACCCTCCAGATAATTGCATCCTGTAGGGCACGATCCATCTATCGTGGGCGGAGCTTACTAATTTAGTTATTAATAGTAGTGGGGGAAGGGAACGGACAACTATTAGGACCTTCTATCTGCTCTATGTCGTGAATGGTTGTCCAATTATTTTGCATCTAATTGCCCCCTCTTCTTTCTTTTATAGGTTTTCCAGGTGAAAGAGGACCTTCTGGTCTACCTGGTCAAAAAGGGGATAAGGGTGACACCGGCCTTCCTGGGCCTATGGGTCTACGTGGACTTAAAGGTACAGTGTATTATTTACTTTCTTGGATAAATATGTGAATGTATTAGGTCGGAAGGTGATATGAACCTCAGTAACCACCAGAAGTCGTGACCTGGCAATGTCTTCTCACTGCCACTCGAAAAAAAAATCAAACCTGAGAAGATCTTTACAATATAAGTTACTGTTCCCAAGAGGGACTTCTGTAGATTTTACTGTGGTTAAGGCCGAGATACGATGAGAATCGGCAAATCTGAGTAATCTGCAGGTCCAAGGTCCAGTGGTGGCCGCCCGTTCATTGATGTCCTCAACCATTTGCGTTTTGTTCTCTTGTACATGTTCCTACAACATCTGAGGAGGTTACATTTCCATCATATCTCAACTTGTATCGTACAATAGACATGAGCAACAAATCCGAGGTTCTCCACCATCTTAGAGACCATCATGACCACCACCGCTAAACGTTATCTGCTTAAGCACAACCCAATAGGGAGGACCATTTGTCCACCAGATAAAAATTAGATATCTACATCACGGATGGAATTTATGCTGCTTGTTCGGGATCTGGAGAGAAGGAAAGTCATGAGTGTGGTCTCCTAAAAGAAGTCTAGGACTTCAGTGACAAAAGCCATGAAGCCATCGTTCTTATATGTGGTTGCAGCTTCCGTGTGGAAGATCCCACCAACATTTTTGGACAAGGGATGTCTTAATCCATCTCGGTATAGATTCTCGTTTTATATATTCCACTCTTGAGATCGAATTAGATGGACAAAGGCTTTAGGCGACTTGTATAATTTTGATGCTTTTACATCATCTTCTAATTTAGTAAAATATTTTCGGCTCTTGACATTGTATAATGATGACACAATTTTGGAGGATCTGAGAATGTTCCTACAATAATTATAGACAATAATATTCTTGGTCTATTTGGTTGTAGTAGAGCATCAGGTGTCCAAGACGTCGGGTGGAAGCTGTCACCAAATTTGATGCTTAATGACCTCCGTCAACCATTAGGCTCTGGGAGGACCATAATGTGGTTTCATAAACTCGACTGATAAGATCTAATAAGATAGACAAAGGCAATAGTGGACCTTCATACAGGGCAGGGGGCTTTGGCTTCCGAGGGGCCCATTTCCCACCAAACCTTCAACCTATATGAAGATTCACCATCAGTCTTTAAAAAAAAGCTATACTCACCTCTGGCTTCTTCTCCCTGCGGCTCCGTATTCTTCTTCCATCCCGCGTGCATGCACTATGATGTGGTGGTGTCGCAGCTGCGTACCGTGTATGCACCACATGGGAAGGAAGAGGAGAAGACGGAGCCACGGGGAGAAGAAGACGGAGGTAAGTATTTGGTGGCAGTAAACTCTCCGGAAGGTCCAAGTCTGTCCAGTGGGGTAGAAGTTTCGACTAGATTTTTAGCATGGGACCTCCATCAACTATAATTTGTTGAGGACCATTTCACTGATGAGATCTAATACGACAGACACAGATTCTTTGATCTTCCCAATGTTTTTGAATCTTCTGCTTCTAACATTGGACTATGGTGAAGTTTTGGTTTTTCCTCTTGAGAAATTGACTAGAAAATATCTAGTAAAATATCCGAGGCTCTAGAAGTCGTCTGATGATGACCCAAGGCTGGAGGATCTGAGAATGTTCTTGGATAGTAGTAATAAGAAATGCAATTAATACCCACGTTCATGAGATCTTATCCAGACCCTGGCTCCAGCCTCCGGGCCTCCTCTGTGGGATCATCTTCTGTGGCTGAGAGCTCACACACACAAAGCTCTGCCTTTCCGTTACATAAGGATCTGTGCCTGAGGCAGCCTGACAGAGATTAATGCTAATGGGGCGGTGGACAGAAGTGCCGTAATGTGCTGCATGTAACCGCCATCCAAGATGTCTGCCAAGATCTTCAAGTTCCAAAAAGTGACTGCACAACCACATTCAAATATAGCTAAATGTCCAAATATTCTTTGGGTCAAAATATTTTATTCGACGCACAAGGAATGTCTATAATATATTGTACATCACACAGCTGATGGGGTGGATATATTACAGGGGACAGGTCTGCACCAGCAGCAGAACAGTGAGTGCAGCTCTGGAGCATAGTGTTGCATATTATATAAATGAATATGTGTACATAACATATAACACACATTTACTAAAAAGTTCCAAGCAGGTTCATAATTTTCTTTGTAGTATGTGACTTGTATACACTGGGGCACATTTACTCAGCCGGTCCTGCGCGATCCCCGCTGTGCGTTGTCCGACGATAATGCGCTGTGCCGCGATTCACCAAGATCGTGCCCCCGATATCCTGCATGTGTCACTTCCCTGCTCAGGTCCCCGGAGTTCACCTTCTTCTTCCTGGTGCATGTAAGTGCACTGTCCGTGTATAATGCGCTGTGCGGGGAGTCACTAAGATCCTGCCCCGATATCCTGCATGTGTCCCTTCCCCACTCAGGTCCCTGGAGTTCACCTTCTTCTTCCTGGTGCATGTAAGTGCATTGTCCATGTATAATGCGCTGTGCGGGGAGTCACTAAGATCCTGCGCCCGATATCCTGCATGTGTCGCTTCCCCGCTCAGGTCCCCGGAGTTCACCTTCTTCTTCCTGGTGCATGTAAGTGCGTTGTCCCACGATAACGCGCTGTGCGGGGAGTCACTAAGATCCTGCGCCCAATATCCTGCATGTGTCACTTCCCCACTCAGGTCCCCGGAGTTCACCTTCTTCTCCCTGGTGCGTCTAAGTGCATTGTCCGTGTATAATGCGCTGTGCGGGGAGTCACTAAGATCATGCGCCCAATATCCTGCATGTGTCGCTTCCCCGCTCAGGTCCCTCGAGTTCACCTTCTTCTTCCTGATGCATTTAAGTGCATTGTCTTGCGAAACAAATTGAATCGTAAATCCCGCGCTCAGTCCGAATCAGTCAGATCGTCCGTCGGCGCCCGCCCCCCAATTTCTGTTGCATGAGAGCAGTGCAACTGCGCCACAATCCGATAACGTGTGACACAATCCCTACTAAATCCCTCTCACAGCCGCACAAATCTCGAAAATTTCTAAAATCTGACGAAAGTGCGATCCGAGGACTCTTAGTAAATAAGCTAAAATAATACTCAATCCTCAATGTTGGCATCAAACCGGGTAATATATATTACACATGATAACGTTATATTTGGGGGTACAGGACTGGGACACGCTGACACTTGGGGGACAGGACAGGGACACGCTGACACTTGGGGGGGACAGGACAGGGACACGCTGACACTTACAGGAAGCAGGGACACGGGACACTTGGGGGACAGACAGGGACACGCTGACACTTGGGGGGTACAGGAAGGCACGCACATTGGGGGGGGACAGGACAGGGAAACGCTGACACTTGGGGGACAGGACAGGGACACGCTGCCAACTTGGGGGGGACAGACAGGACACGCTGACACTTGGTGGAAGGGACAGGGACACGTGACACTTGGGAGGACAGGACAGGAACACGCTGACACTGGGGGGACAGGACAGGCACGGACACTTGGGTGGGGGAACAGGACAGGGCACGTGACACTTGGGGGGGCAGGACGGGACACCTGAACACTTGGGGGGAAACGCGGACACTGGCAGGACACAGGACACGTTGGGCACGGACAGGACACCTGACACTGGGGGGGAAGACAAGGACAGGAACACGGCGACACTGGGGGGGACGGACAGGGACACGCTGACACTTGGGGGGGGGGGGGGACGGGGAGGACAGGGACGGACACGCGAACACTTGGGGGGGGACAGGGACAGGGACACGCTGACACTTGGGGGGGGGACAGGACAGGGACACGCTGACACTTGGGGGGACCAGGACATGCTGACACTTGGGGGACAGGACAGGGCAAAAATGCTGACACTTGGGGGACAGGACAGGGACCCGCTGACCACTTGGGTGGGGGTGAAGGACAGGGACACGCGACATGGGGGGGGACAGGCAGGGACACTGACACTTGGGGACAGGACAGGGACACGCTGGACACTTGGGGGACGGGAAGGGGACATGCTGACACTGGGGACAGGAAGGGACATGCTGACACTGGGGGACCAGGACAGGGACACGCTGACACTTGGGGGACAGGACTGGCACCTGAACTGGGGGACAGGAGGGGACACGCTGACACTTGGGGGGACAGGACGGACACGCTGACAATGGTGGGGACAGGGACAAGGACACGCTGACACTTGGGGGACAGGACAGGACACGTTGACACTTGGGGGACAGTGACAGGGGACACGCTGACACATTGGGGGACAGGACGGGGACACGCTGCATTGGGGGGACGGACAGGGACACGCTGACACTTGGGGGGACAGGACACAGGACACGCTGACACTTGGGGGACAGGACAGGGACACGTGACATTGGGGGCAGACAGACACGCTGACACTTGGGGGACAGGACAGGGAAAGCTGACACTTGGGGACAGGACGGGGACACGCTGACACTGGGGGACAGGGGACAGGGACACGGACCACTTGGGACAGGACAGGGACACGCTCTGAACTTGGGGGGCAGTACAGGGACACGCTGACACTTGGGGGGGACAGAAGGGACACGCTGACACTTGGGGGGGGGACAGGGACAGGACACAGCTGGACACTTGGGGGGACAGACAGGGACCACGCTGACACTTGGGGGACAGGACAGGACACGCGGACACTTGGGGGCAGAGACAGGGACACGACTGACCTTGGGTGGACAGGACAGGGACACGCTGACACTTGGTGCACAGGACAGGACACGCTGACACTGGTGCACAGGACAGGGAAACGCTGACAATTGGTGCACGGAACAGGGACACCCTGACAATGGGGGGACAGAGCAGGGACACGCTGACACTGGGGGGGGGGGACAGACAGGGCACGCTGACACTTGGGGACAGGACAGGGACACGTGACACTTGCGCGGGCGTGCATTGGGGAGGCGGACTGGCCATAAGACCCACGGGAGAAATCCCGGTGGGCGATTGGTTTAGGGCCGGTCGGGGCCGGTGGGGCCGGTTGAAAAAAATAAAAGCACATGAAACTCACTCTCCGACGCCCCGACGCTGCGCCCCTGCTTGATCCAGTCCGGCCGCGGTGACAGCTGTAACGGGCCGGCGTCGCACAGACCATGACGTCGGCAAGCTCTGACGTCATGGTCTGTGCGACGCCGGCCCGTACGGAGCTGTCACCGCGGCCGGAAGATCAAGGCGGGGCAGCAGTCGGAGAGGTGAGTTCATGTGTTTTATTTTATGTACTGGGTTGGGCTGGCTGTATCCGGGGGCCGCTGTATCCCGGGGGCTGCTGTATCACGGGGCTGTGTATACCGGGGTGACCGACTGCGGATACACTGGGCAGGGGCTGTCAGCTGTATACACTGGGCAGGGCTGTCAGCTGTACACTGGGCAGGGATGTCAGCTGTATACACTGGGACAGGGGCGTCAGCTGTATACACTGGGGCAGGGGCTGTGCAGCTGAACACTGGGGCAGGGGCTGTCAGCTGTTACACTGGCAGGCTCAGCTGTTACATGGGCAGGGGCAGCTGTCAAGCTGTATACACTGGGGCAGGGGCTGTCAGCTGTATACACTGGGGCAGGGGGCAGCTGTAACAGGCTCGGTCTATACCACTGGGGAGGGGCTGTCAGCTGATACACTACGGGGGGGGGCAAAAGGGGCTGTCAGCTGTATACACTGGGGCAGGGGCCTGCAGCTGATACCACTGGGGCAGGGGCTGTCAACTGTGTATTCACTGGGGGGCAGGGGCTTCAGCGTATACACTGGGCGGGCTGTCAGTGTATACACTGGGCAGGGGAATGTCAGCTGTATACACTGGGCAGGGGCTGTCAGCTGTATACATGGGCAGGCGGCTGATCGCTGTATACACTGGGCAGGGCGGTAGCTGTAACACTGGGGCAGGGGCTGTCAGCTGTATACACTGGGCAGGGCTGCACTGTTTACCTGGGCAGGGGCTTGCAGCTGTATACCACTGGGGCAGGGGTTGTCAGCTATTACACTGGGGGGAGGGCTGTCAGCTGTATAACTGGGCAGGGCTGTAGGTACACGGGGGCAGGGGTGTGCTGTATACACTGGGGCAGGGGCTGTCAACTGTATACACTGGGGCAGGGGCTGTCAGTGTATAGGCATGTACACTGGGCAGGGGCTGCAGCTGTTGCAGGGGGCGCACTGGGCTGTAACAATGGGGCAGTAGTTATAGTAGTGAATTCTTGTACTAGGGGGCATATTAAGTAGTTATATCCCTGTAAAGGAGGCAGTATTATAGTAGTTATCCCTGTAATAGGGGGCAGGATTATAGTAGTTATATCCTGTGACATAGGGGGCGTATTAGTAGTTATATTCCTGTACATAGGGGGCAGTATATTATATATTTTATAGCCTGTACATAGGGGCAGTATTAGTGTTATATCCCTGTTCGGGGCGTTTCTGTGTTTATCCTTAAATAGGGGGCAGGTTTAGTTAGTAATCCTGTACATAGGGGCAGGTGATTATAGTCTAGTTTATTTCTTACATAGGGGGGCAGTAGTTATAGTAGTTAGATTGTACATAGGGGCGTAGGTACCTGTACATAGGGCGGCAGTATATAGTAAGTTATATACGACATAGGGGGCAGTATTATAGTCGTTATATCCTGTACATAGGGGGCATATTATAGTAGTTATATCCCTGTACTAGGGGGGATATTATGTAGTTATCCTTACATAGGAGATAGTATAATCCTGTCATGGGGCATATTATTAGAATCTTGTACATAGGGCGAATAGGAGTTATTAATTTGTACTAGGGGCAGTATTATAGTAGTTATATCCTCTAGTATTATAGTAGAATTCCTGTACATGGGGCAGTATTATAGTAGTATATTCTGTACATAGGGGGCCAGTATTATATCCGCTAGATAAGTAGATCCTGTAATACTAGTTATTCTTTCCATGGGGGCTTTTGGTTATTCCTGTATAGGGGGCCTATTAAGTAGTTATATTCCGTGTAATAGGGGGCAGGATAGTATTATAGTAGTTATAATCTTTTACTAGGAGGCAGTATTATAGTAGTTATATCCTTTACGTAGGGGCAGTATTATAGTAGTTTTCCCTGTCATAGGGGGCAGTAGTTATAGTAGTTATATCCTTGTACAAGTGGGGGCAGTATTATAGTAGTTATATCCTGTAATAGGGGGCAGTATTATAGTAGTTATATTCTGTACATAGGGGCAGTATTATAATAGTTTATATTCCTGTACATGGGAGGCAAGTTATTATAGTAGTATATCTGTACGCATAGATTTGGTATACTACATAGTGGGGGCCAGCAGTATGTCAGTTATAGGTATATATTCTGTAATGGAGGGGGCAGTATTATAGTGTTATAGTATATCCCTTGTAATAGGGGCACAGTATTATAGTAGTTATATTCCTGTACATTAGGGGGCGCTATAGTAGTTATAGTCCCCCTGTACAAGAGGGGCAGGTATATAGTAGTTATATTACTGTACATAGGAAGGGGGTTAGGATTAGTAGTGCGTTTTCTGAATAGAGGGTGGCAGGACAGAGGAGGGTAAGTCCGGATAATAGGGGGGAAGGGCAGGTATAGAAGTGCAAGGTTCCGGTACATAGGGGGGAGTAATATTAGGAGTGTATATCTTGTACATTAGGGGGCCAATTTTATAGTTGTAGTTATATTCACTGTACATAGGGGCTATAGTATTATAGGAGTTATATTCTTGTCCATAGGGCGCGCCAGTATATTTAGGTAGTATCTTTTATACAGATATATAGGTATCTTTACTAGGGGCAGTATTATAGTAGTTATATCTGTACATGGGGGAGAGGATAGTTATAGGAGTATATTCTTGGAATAAGGGGGCAGTATATAGTAGTTAGATTCTTGTACATCGGGGGGCTCAGTACTATGCCCTAATTACATTCTGTTCATCAGACGAAGGTAGAAGGTATTGTAGTATGGTTTTGTGTAAATATATGGCCGTTATTAAGTGTGTGCTATTAAAATAGAAGCATTATTACTCTATAAAGGAGGCAGTACGAGTCTCTTCTCTTGGTGTACATGTGATTTAGACCATCTATACGTTTTTATGGAGTTTTTTAGTTAACTCCACCCACATTTTTTTTTTATCACAAGGCACGCATACTTGTTTTTTAACCCTGCCCACAGAATGGGGGGCCACTTGTACAGTTTTTTCCCAGGGCCACTTTAAATTCCAGTCCGCCCCCTGCTTGGGGGAAGGACAGGGACAGGCGAAACTTGGGGGACCGGGGACAGGGGACATGCTGACACTGGGGGAACAGGACAGGGACACGCTGACCACTTGGGGAAAGGACAGGGACGCTATGACACTGCGGACAGGAAGGGACACACTGACAATTGGTGCCACAGGACAGGGACACGCTGACACTTGGGGGGACCGGACATGGGAACGTGCACTGGAGGGACAGGACAGTGACACGCTGACACTTCGGGAGGACAGGGGACACGCTGACCACTTGGAGGACATGACAGGGACACGCTGACATTGGGGGACAGGACAGGGACGCTCTGATACTTGGGGGACAGGACAGGGACACGCTGACACTTGGGGGGACAGGACAGGGACGCGCTGACACTGGGGGACAGGGGGGACAAGGGACGCTCTGACCACTTGGGGGACAGGACAGCGACACGCTACACACTTGGGGGGGCAGGACAGGGACACGGATGACACTTGGAGAACAGGAACAGGGACACGCTGACACTTGGGGGACAGGAAAAAGAACACGCTGACCTTGGGGGAGGGGACAGGACAGGGACACGTGACCAATTGGGGGGGACAGAGGGAAAGGGACACGCTGAAATTGGCGGGGACAGGACAGAGACAGTGACACTTGGAGAACAGGACAGGGAGCGCTGACATGGGGGGACAGGACAGGGACGCTCTGAAACTGGGGGACAGGAGCGACACGCTAACCTTGGGGGGGCAGGACAGGGACACGCTTGGACAATTGGAGAAAGGACAGGGACACGCTGACAATTGGGGGGAAGGACAGGGGCACGCTGATGACACTTGGGGGACAGGACGGGACACGGGGGGGATTGACACTTGGGGGGACCGGACAAGGAGCACACGATGCACTTGGGGGGGGTATCATGGAAGGGGGAAATGCTGGCTGACCACTTGGGGGGGGGGACAGGACACGCTGACACTTGGGGGACAGGGGCAGGGACCACGCGAAATTGGTGACAGGGAAAGGGACACATGACACTTGGGGGACAGGACAGGGGACACGCTGAAACTTGGTGGAAAGGACAGTGACACGGAACACTTGGGGGGAAACATGGAACAGGGACACGCTGGACACTTGGGGGGGGACAGGACAGGGACACGCTCTGAAACTTGTGAAGGACAGGGACACGCTTGACCCTGGGGGTGGGGGGACATGGACAGGGGACACGCTGACACTGGGGGAACAGGACAGGGACACGCTGAAACTTGGGGCACAGGACAGGGGACACGCTGACATTGGTGCACAGGACAGGGACCGCTGAATGGTGCACCGGACAGGGACACGCTGCAATTGGGGGGACATGACAGGGACACGCTGACACTTGGGGGGGGACAGGGACAGGGACAGCTGACATGGGGGGGGGGGGCAGCCAGGACAGGGACACGCTGAACTTGTGCAGGACAGGGACCGCTGGACACTTGGTGGGACATGACAGGGAAACGCTGGGAAATTGGGGGACAGGACAGGACACGCTGAGGACATGGTGCACAGGGAAGGGACAGCTGACACTTGGGCACAGGACAGGGACACGCTGACACTTGGTGCAACAGGACAGGAACGCTGAACTGGTGTACAGGACGGGACACGTCTGACACTTGGGGACAGGACAGGGACACGCTGACACTTGGGGGACAGGAACAGGAACGCTGGCGCTTGGGGGGACAGGACAGGGATACCCTGACACTGGGGGGGACAGGACAGGGACACGGCTGACACTTGGGGACAGGACAGGGACGGATGACACTTGAGGACGGCACGGGATTGTGACACTTGGGGCAAAGACAGGGCACACGCTGACACTGGGGCAGGGACAGGGACGCCTGACAATTGGAGGGGGACAGGACAGGCAGACTGACAATGGACACTGGGCACGCAATTGGGGAGGACCGGACACGCGACACTTGGGGGGACAGGGACAGACGCGACATTTGGGGGGAAGGACGGCATACCGTACATTGGGGGACGACGGCACGTGACACTTGGGGGGAAAGGACGGGACACGCTGACCACTTGGGGGAACAGGAACAGGGACGTCTGAAACTTGGGGGACAACAGGGAAACGCTGACACTTGGTGGGAAGGACAGGTCAGCGAGACCCTGGGGGACAGGACAGGGACAGCTCTGACACTTGGGTGAAGGACAGGGACACGCTGACACTTGGGCAGGACAGGGACACGAGACACGTGGGGGGGACAGGAAGGGCACGTGAACTTGGGGAGAACAGGACAGGGACACGCGACACTTGGGGGACAGGAGACACGCTGACACTGGGGGGACAGGACAGGGACACGAGACATTGGGCGGACAGGACAAGGGGACACGCTGACACTTGGGGGGAAAGGACAGGGACACGCTGAAACTTGGGGGGACAGGACCAGGCGACATGCTGACATTTGGGGGGACAGGACAGCGAACATGCTGGACACTTGGGGGACAGACAGGGCCACCTGACCACTTGGGGGACAGGACAGGGACAGCTGACCCAACTTGGGAGAGAAGGACGGGGACACGCTGTCCACTGTGGGGGACAAGGACAGGACACCTGTGACACTTGGGGGAACAGGACGGGACACCGCTGACACCTGGGGGGGAAAGGACAGGGGACACGCTGAACCCCCACCCTTGGGCCGGGGACAGGCCACAGGGACAGACCGGCTGACACTTGGGGGGGGACAGGCCGGGAGCAACGGACACTTGGGGGACAGGGACACGGACACGCGACACTGGGGGGACGGACAGGGACACGCTGAGCATGGGGGGACAGGACAGGGACCACGCGACAGACACTTGGGGGACAGGACAGGGACACGCTGACACTTGGGGGACAGGGACACGCTGACACTTGGGGGACAGGGACACGCTGACACTTGGGGGACATGACAGGGACAGGCTGACACCAGGGGGGGACAGGACAGGGACACGCTGACACTTTGGGGACAGGACAGGGACATGCTGACACTTGGGGGGGACAGGACAGGGACACGCCGACACTTGGGGGGACAGGACAGGGACACGCTGACACTTGGGGGGGACAGGACAGGGACACGCTGACACTTGGGGGACAGGACAGGGACAGGTTGACACTTGGGGGGGACAGGACAGGGACACACTGACACTTGGGGGGACAGGACAGGGACACGCTGACACTTGGGGGGACAGGAAAGGGACACGCTGACACTTGGGGGGACAGGACAGGGACAGGTTGACAGCATCATATTTGTAGCCGTGCTATTTCTGCTCTGTAGTTTGGTGTAATCTGGATACTTATTGTGTGTATTGGATGGCAGTACAATCCAGTATAAGTCCTGCCCTGATACCAAGGTGTCTGCTGGCATTGGAATAAGTTTTGGATTTATATTTCTTGGTTCTGAGGGTATTTTCATGAATTTCCCCTCTTTAGTAATTATCGGCAGCAGACAGAACAGGGGCCGCGGTGCCAGCTCCTCATCCATGTTGTTGTAGCTTCTAGCTGAGGCTCCCATCTGGTGCCCGGTATAACAGCAGCTCTGTATCTTATCTTTGGTGAGTTTCCCACTTGGGTTGTGACCATGTAATTCCAGAATTCTAATTCATCTCAGTAATTTCACAACCAGTTCTGCTCCACCAAGAGTCTGCAATGTGAATTAATGAGGCCCAGTATGGAGGAGGCCGGAGCGGGCAGTGCCAAGGACAGGGGAGCACAGCGTGAGTGCTGATACCTGAGAGCAAAAGCAAACACCCGGGCAGATGACTGATCCTCCAGACTCTGGCTCTCGCCCCATAGAACAAAGAGTCACCGGCTCCTCGGCCAACTCTCTGCTCTAACAATGAGAGGATTATCCAGGGATAAACGTGACGGACACTTTATTTATCCTTCCACCAAATGCAACGAGAACTAGAACAAGAAATCTTTTTATTTTCACATTTTTTAGCGATGCTTTGGCTTTACGGCAGATCTATCTGACATGTTGGATAATACAGCCAGGTGACCTCAGGACAGGGAGCGAGCCAGGACGAGAGACAGAGATGGGAGAGGTCCAGTTGGGTCAGGTGACTCATGGAGGCAACTTGGGGAATCACAGTTGACCCTAACCTCCTTTTAGGAGAAAATGCTAAAATCAAGCCCCTTTTATATGTTCAAACAATAGTTCTAGAGGATTCAAGCTAAAAACACAAAGAAAGAAGTTCCTCTTCCCTGATTCATGGTAGGCAATGGGGCAGATTTACTTACCTGGTCCAGTCACGATCCCGCGGTACGTTGTCCGACGAGGATTCGGGTCTGCCTGCATCCGTCGCTTCTGTGCCGAGGTCCGCCAGACCTTCTTCTGCCCGATGCTTGTAAGTGCGTGTCTTGCGACAAAATTCGGAAAACGGAAATCGACGGGAAACCCGACGAAAATGCGTCCGACGGACCCTTAGTAAATGAGCCCCAATGTTGTATGTGTAATCTATGGATGCTGGGATACTGACCCCTTGGACTAAGATAACACACAAATGGTCATGGTCTGAAGATGCCACGATACCTTGTGATGCTGTGACTCAGTGTCCCGGTCCCCTGGTCTTCTTTCCTCTTCTTCCCCACATACGATGTATTATCAGCTTGTGCTACTCATCTCAACCCCCTGACTGCTTCCCGACCTTGTACTTTCTCCACCAGCCCTGACGTCAGCTCATCTTTGACCATCCTTCTGTAGTGGCCATCGGATGTCTCAGTAGCAAAGACCAGATTCTTGTGAAAGGGGTTAAAAAAATTGACTTCCACATAACCTTTTTTAAATTTTTTTTACTTTTTTTGTCCTGCACCTAAAAATTTACTCATTCTTCAAATAATATTGAAACAAAAATCTATGTCCCTCAGTTCTCAGTTACCTTAGTGGAGAAGTAAAGAAAATACTTACAATATAAAACATGAGATGAAAGAAAAAATCCTCTTAACGTAATTTCTAACATTAACATTTTGGGGGTTTTTATGATTCTCAAGGGGTTGCAGAAAATTAGGTTCATGTATCATTGCATTTGTTGATCAGAAGACGGACGGTAGAGGTAATCCAGTAGACCGTTCCCATTCATTCCTCTTGATCGGGTATCGGGTTAACAAGAACCACAAGATGCATTGACATTGTACAAGGGATTAAGTACCTCACATTCTGGAAATCTGAACCCTTCGTCGCATGATGGATACTTGAAATGTTTGCGTTAGAACAATTTGGGCACTTAAAGGTTTTTTTAGACTCGAGGGGAATCTTAATACTGGAGAACATGGAATAGAAACCACCGGGGAAAAGAGATATGTAGCCTCATTCCATCTTCCTTAACGACCTGGCATAATTCATCAGAGTGAATGCTTCCTCTTTAGGATTAGATACAGATAATATAAACCAGAGAGAGAGATGGAGGAGATCGTACACTCGCAGCCGTCGTCTTATATAAACATCCAAAAATTTACATCAGGTGGAGCTACAAAAATGTAAAGGTCAAAGCCATGTTTTGTACTATTGGTAAGAACTCATGTCATACCTTGTTACCCTGATTGTGACTGGTGCCCTTATGTTTAGGTGGTAATCAAGATCATCTAATGAGAAAAAAGTCATGTAGAAATGTCCTACTTCCTGACCTTGGGATATTCTTCTCATGTTCTTCCGTAGGGCAGCTTGGCCCTCAAATCAGCTTATTCTTCATTCTCCAAGGAGAAAGTCTTGGCTTGCTCGATGTCACCAATAAGGGTAGACTGGTAGATACATAGTCCCCCACTATTGCCCTAGTCTTGCCCAGTGTCCATCATCACTTCCAAGGTTAGTGGCCTAGAAACAGAACTTCTAGTACAGGGAAGTAGATGGTCCTCGATATTGGTGATCTTTAGAGTGTTCGGATTCTTGTGAATTCAATGCTGGGATGTCCAAGCGATTGTGCACGTAGGATGGACTTTTGACCTACAATACACTAGAGGACTCTTTTTTGGTCTTATTGATTCTATAGAGGTGGAGTTCTTCTTTGTTATCCTTTGTGAAGTTATTTGACCTCCTTCCTCTGCTTGTTGACCTAAAGAACCAAAGCGGCACTGCTGAGCCACCAGACCTTTCCATGGTCTTATCCTCGCCATGACTCGTTTTGTCCACAGTCCAACTGATATAAAACTACTAAAGCATCAGTTGGCAAAAGTGACATTAGGCCTGGTAGTCTGATGGAGTTTGTCCTAATTGGTCTCATTTCTGTTACTAATTGACCCCGATAATTACTTGTTTTTAGATGACCCCTCTGCCGCACCTCATTCATGTTGAACCATATTCTTGTTGTGACCTTGCCATCTCTGACCTCTTAAAATCCTTTTTTCTTCTGCTAATTGGTGTTGGCTCTTTTCTGTACAATCCCACAAGCAGTTTATCGCTACTGCCCTCAATCTGATGCCGTAGGACCACAGCCAAAAGATCCCTCACCACTCGATGTTGCAGTTATGGGTGTCAACCAAAACCATACATCTCCACCCCTCCTTAAATTTTGTAACCCCCAATCAGATTAAGACTTGGAAACTATAACTACAGACCAGTGCAGGTACAAACTTGTAAAACTTCTAGCTTTCCTCGGCTTGAATTTCCAATAAAATTCACCTTTTTTGCAGCATTTTCAGCAACAGTAAAAATTTGGAACACCACAGGGAAAATCAATGTGTTTCCACTTTGGCCGTGCTTATGATCATGTGTAAGGTGAAAACTGAAACATGTTGATTTTTCCAAGTGGTGGTCGTGTTTTTACACTTGCTGAAAATGCTTCACAAAATCCAAGTCTTAGAGGGCTGGAACTTTTAAAAGCTTGTAAGTATCTGCCCATGACTTGTGTCCAACCACTTGGTCTTCCATACACCATCAAGTGGTGATCCAGGGTCAGAGATAAGATATCATTGGGTTGTTTAACATAAGGTCTTTCTCTGATCCCATGAGAACATTATTTTGGTTGAGTCAACCAAAACCTGTAAATACAAGATCAAGAGATCCAAATGTTTTTAGTGGACCCTCACCCAGTCTACGACACATGTCTGCAATCTAGGTGGCCATCATGGAACCTCACATTCTTCTGGCAATTGTTTTCTATGTTTTTATAGCTTGGAGGAATGTTGGCCAGTTCTGGTCAGGACTGTGGTATTTCAGGACGTCAGTAGAGATGTCTCTGGGATTTTTCTTGTCTGTCTAATTTGACAAGTTTCAGTGAGTTTCATTAGAGACCATCAATCATCATCGTAAATTAAGGAGACAAGCAAAGTGGGCCTACGCTGGAGTCAAAGGAATCACCATATATTGTAGTTATGTGCTGAAACATGGAGACAACTGGATGAAGACAGTCAAAGGGAGATGTGGAGAGGACATCAACCTGGTCTTAAACATTACTATTTCTACTAAGTATGGACACTTTAATATTTCAAGAGGATTAATGGATGCTCATGGGCGGTCTGACTGCTGAGATCACATGAATGTTCCTGAACCAATTCTATAGCAGCAGTATTGACCAAAATGTTATCCAGTCCAGAAGCCCCACAGAAGGCAATGGTTGGAGCTGATCACACTGACTTATATTCCAAAACCTAGAAGTCGTCCTGGTATGGATGGGGTTGGAGGACTTGCCCGTCCATACTCCCCATTGTGCGTACTACTGGTGGTCTCAGCCGTCAGATTCTTCCCATGAACATACTTTGACGCCATATCCTGTCAATAGTTGATAAATCTATAACTTGATACAACCCCCTCATCTGCATAAGATAAGTCATAACATACCTGATGGATGCCGGTTCTAGGAGTCTTCAGTTTCTCTGCAGCTCCCCCTCAGGAGAAATGAAGGATTACACAGTGTATATTCACGTCATTGGGCAATCTATGTAACACAGGACAGCAAGAAACATGTGTGACCTCGCTTCCACTTTGGCGAAGCAATGAGGATCCTCAGATGAATATGTCAATAGGTTCTCAAAGACATACAACCCCTTTAAGGACTTGAAGGACAGTCTTGCTTACATGCATTCTTTACTTCATTTTTCTTTTCTGTAGAATTGATGTGGCCTTGGGTTTTGCGGGATGAATTGTTGAGTAATACGCCATATTCCATAATTAGGTTTCATGCTGATGTCTTGATTTCCTGTATCTGGTATTTACTGGACCCAAAATAAACAGAGGCTAATACGAAGCAGAGATGATCGGAAGAGGAGGCACGCCGAGCGGGAGCTATCATCGTAGTCTCAGGATTGTTCTTTGAACTTCATTTACTCTCTTCTACAAGTGTTACTGGAAAAGAGAATGGAAAGTTCTTGGAAATTTAGGGCACTGTGTCCCACCATGACGGATCGTATGTCATGTATGGTAGTCATGGTCAACTGAGAAATTTTACTATACCATGGCAAAGTATGGAAGCCGTGTCAGATCCTGCAGACCTGGCCATGTTTCAGTGAATTACCTGGGGATTGAATGTCTTTTAGGGTTCTCAAAGGGGTTGTCTCGTTAAGTCCCTTGTTGTAGTGTATCAGTATCATAGATTTGGATCCCCATCTTGAGATCTTCCTTAATCCAAACGGCAATGGAGAACTAACGCTGTAACTTTGGATGTGAACCAATGTGAATTTGTTTCCATTACTGGATTGGTTTTGAGCTTATCCCAAGGCAATGTTCAAATATCTCCATCAGTATTCACCCTTTAACACCAGGACAAGGGTCTGAACTTCACCTTAACAGGAACACAAGTAGTTCTGGTGAAATGGACATCTGGGCCTGGCAGGGCAGAATATGCCCATTCTGAGAAACAGGGATCAGGCAAAGAATAGTCAGAAACAGTGAAGGGTCAGGGCAGGCAGCAGGCAGGCAAAAAGAGCAGGGCGAGTTCAAGATACAAGCTGACATCGTTACCAGAAACCAAACCAAATATCATCTAAGTCGAAACACAGTCTGGGGTTATAAATATCGGGTAGTAGACAATTGCCGTAGAAAACAACCTTTTACTGGCTGAGCGCAAAACGAGGAACCTTAACACTCTGGCACTTCCAGAGATACAGAAACCCGTCTTTATGTGAGCGCTATAGGGCTGTATATGTGGAGTACTGGACGTGTATACACAGTAATATCAGATATTTCTAAAGTCTTAAGAAATTCTGGCTTTCGAACTTTGAAACTTTGAGTTCGGTCCAAAACTACTGCTCCCAAGTGCGGATAGAAATGATGATTTTGTACTTTGTTCTGTCACATACAAGGACCTCTGTGTTCTGATGTGGAATCTCTATGTACTTAGGTTTTTATTTTTTAAGGATTAACTGTGCTCAAACATTGATACCATATCCATAGGACATTATCTACAGGATAATGGGTGGACAGGGACTGTCTGACTCCCATACTGTACACTGCTTACAAATTGTAGCATTCAATGCCAATCTGCTGCATCAAAGGCCAACGAGATGTCATGTATGAGGCTTGCCTGTGCTTGGGTGTGTATGCCATAGAATATGATATATAGGATAATCGGAGGTTAGAAGGTCTCCATACT
Organism: Engystomops pustulosus; assembly: GCA_019512145.1. Lineage (NCBI taxonomy): Eukaryota > Metazoa > Chordata > Amphibia > Anura > Leptodactylidae > Engystomops > Engystomops pustulosus. The sequence continues at coordinate 47,303 of WNYA01001437.1, forward strand.
ACTGCATCAAAAGCCAACATTGTATGGACACCTTTAATCTTGAACTTTGTAAAAAATAATCCAATAGACGAAAACAATTGGGGCATTATGTCCATCGCGGATAGTTATTTGGACAGTGATGGGTTAAACGATGTGGGGGTAATTGTCCTCCTACATAAAACATGAGTTATGGGGCATTCAGTGCTGTATCCGAAGACAGAATCTGACTCTGGGTTTAGTGTGAGCTGTAACATCAGATGTCTCTCCTGAGACCGTAGCCCGGCAGGTGGCACATCTGTGTTTGATAGCGGACGACCCTGGAGTTCCGGATTCTAGGCGTGCCGATAAACGCTCTCAAACATGGTTTATCTATTGTGGAAATCCACAGGGTGGACATGACCCGATCTGAAACAATGATTTGTTGTGAGTTTTGCCTTTCTCTGTTGACATTGAAGTTTCTTCTAGGTTCACACATGTGTAAGGGTCAAAAAAATACCGCGGCTCTCCAAGTATTCATCAACCGACCTGCAGGTTCTCTCTTCAGATTGGGATTAATATGACAACAGAAAATAGAAAACATCATGGTTTTTGTCCTGCCAAACTTCTACACCCCATATTTTGCTTCAGCTGTGATCTCAAGACCCTACATGGTCTACAACTGATGGTCTCTAGGGGCTCACCACCTGGCACACCCATAGAAAACAATGGCGTTGTTAGGTCTTGTATCCAAGGCAAATGATTCGTGTAGCTCTATGAGGGGATGTGAGTCCTTTCTTAAAGGTTCCCCTATGCTTTGGAAACTACTGAACTTTCCTTGCCCTAACCTTGGCTTGACCATTTGACTATTTGTAAAATATGACATCCCAGGACTTCCACCATTAGTGTCCCAGTTTGGAATCCAACCAAGAACAAATATTTTAGTAGTTTGGTTTGTTCTCTCCGTGTTCTTGTGGATTCCCCTCAGTTCTTTCCTCCATCACTCCAAAATTCTACTGGTGCTATAGGTTCACTGGCTTCCTTATGGTCCATATTGGGCATGAGCATTTATATTGTAGGCCATACTAGAGACTGTGACATATACGATGATCACGGTGACAATCTTTGTACAGTGCTGCAGAATATTTACAAAATGTATCTACTAGGACAGTGGTAGCAATGCTATGGCACGGGTCCTAGGGGTTGTACTTAGTGCCTTGTCATTGGGTGCCCAGACCATTGCCCCAGCATAGAGTTTGCCAGGAAAACAGGGAAATTGGGCTGAAAATTGTTTAGCTTCCTGTACTGAAGACTTCAAAGATCTCTTCTCCTGAATCACTTGATGAACATTCAGGAATTATCTACAAGACAGTAAAGGCATATGGGCAACCTATGTACAGGCATGGCCAACCATTTAAAGAGTGGGATGGAGTAGCACACATCAGAGGCAAACTGGGGTCCATATGGGAGACCAAGTGCCATTTCCAGCTGGAGAAGTACATCAAAAAACTTCACACAGGGACTAAGCCACAGAGGAGAACCCATGGAACCAGGTGTACACAGTGACACCTATAGACAGTCTCCAAGACCTATAAACAGTCATGAAATTCACAGACTTCATGTGTATACTTACAAGTGTTAATACTAAGACAGTGATGGCGAACCTTTTAGAGATTGAGTTCCCAAAATGAGCCCCCAAAAACACTAGCTTTTCCCAAAGTGCCAACACGGCAATTTAGGCAGTAACAAACTTATTGCTACCAGAAATTTGGAGCTCCAATCCAACCCTGTCCACACCTTTTCACTCTTCGGACAGGACCAAGCAACACAGGATGGGTCACTTTAAAATAGCAGGGCACTACTTGGACTTGGAGACTGCAGGAAGATGCCATGTCTGGCAAACTCTGTGCCTGTGAGACAGCCCATGTGCCCACAGAGAGGCCTCAGAGTGCCATCTCTGGCACCAGTGCCATAGGTTCGCCACCACTGTACTAAGAGATCCCACATCCGTCCATTCGGCGGAGCACATAGGACCTCTGCTCCAAGTAGACCATGGTCATCACACAGATGGTCCATCTTTGGCGGCAACGTTGATGCTATCCGATGTGAGAAAGTAGTTGAGTTTTTGTGGTGTCACGTTCTGACCTTGTTTCTATTTATTTTTGACAATCATCTGTCTAGATTAGGAAGCAAACAAGTCGTTCATAGGAGAAGTTTAATAGACGAAGTGAAGGAAATGAGAGCTTGGGATGGAAGCCAGGGCAAATAAACACAAATCCAATACAAATGAAATATATACTGTGTCAATCTAGAAACAATCAATACAATCACATGTGAAGACAGACAAGCTCCTACCAAGCCGAGGTCTTGATGTGATTGGGTTTGGCAGGTCTCATCAGTGGTGGGAAGTTCTGTCCAACAGATAAGAAGTCGGCAGGATGCAGATGACGTAAAGGCTTCGAGGTTCTTGGCAAGCGAGAAGACGCAAGAGAAGGAGAGAGTGTCTTGGACAACATCAGCTTGAAATGTGAAGCTGAGATGTTGGGTGAGGAGACGTCTGCTCAACACATTTCCAATCACTTGTTTTCAATCAGGATTCAGCGTTATAATGACAAGTTTCACTAATTCCGAGGTTCTGCCTCCAACAAGTAAACAAACAATAGAATCATTTTAATGGACCACGCTAATCCGGGATGAAGTTTTTGGTTACTGATCCTAATGAAGTGTGACAGGGAAGATGGTTACACCTGCTATTAACTATGAGGAATGTAACATTTGGGAGAAATCAAACCATATTATAACATGTCATTCCCAGTTCAGTTCTGTTTGTGCCATTATATTATACAGAGAGTTGTAGACTGGGCCTACAAGATGATTTTGTGGACCTATCTCTGGTAGGAACCTAATAGCCTTCAAAATAGATTGTCCCGCTGGACTTAAGGGACCCACTATCAGGTCTGGATCCACCACAGGATTTTTGGTTCTTTCTTGACTTCCACCATTAGTGTCCCAGTTTGGAATCCAACCAAGAACAAATCAAGTAGTTTGGTTTGTTCTCCCCATGTTCTTGTGGATTCCTCTCAGTTCGTTCCTCCATCACTCCAAAATTCTAGTGGTGCCACAGGTTCACTGGCTTCCTTATGGTCCATATTGGGCATGAGCATTTATATTCTAGGCCATACTAGAGACTGTGACATATACGATGATCATGGTGACAATCTTTGTACAGTGCTGCAGAATATTTACAAAATGTATCTACTAGGGCAGTGGAAGCAATGCTATGGCACGGGTCCTAGGGGTTGTACTTAGTGCCTTGTCAGTGGGTGCCCAGACCATTGCACCAGCATAGAGTTTGCCAGACAAACCCAGACGTCCTCCTGCCCCCAGGTAGCCCACGAAGTGCCACACTCAGCGCTATTTTAAAGCAAAACATCCTGGGCAGCCTGGGACTGCAGAAATAGTGAGTAGGCGCAGACAGGGTTGGATTATCATTGAAACTCCTGTTTTGGGCCCAGTGATTCTTCCTTACAGGGGGCACTCGAAGGAAACTATAATGATAATCCGAGTTACCCCTCCCCAGACCTCAGGACGTTGATATGATTGAAAGATGTTGCTGAGCATACTTTTTTCCTAATAACTTGATTTGGTGTTGCTGGGCACTTTGTCTCTATAAGGTTTCCCATTAATGTGCTATGGCAGTGACAGGGAACCTTTTACACATTGAGTGTCCAAACCAGAAACCAAGACCCACTTATTTATTGAAAAGTGCCAAAAAAGCAATTTCAGCAGCATCCCGAGGACACCAATACAATAGAAAGAAGGAGGAGAAATTTGGAGTATCATTGTAGCTTCCTCATAGGGCCCCCTGAACAGGAAGAATCCTATGATGAAGCTCCAATGATCCAGCTTTGTCCGCACTTTCTCGTTCCTTCTTTAGTCGCTAATCTGTTGCTTTATATTAGCGCTGAGCATGGCCCGTCCTGGGATTCCTTGGACTGCAGGAGGAAGCCTTGAGTCCAGACTGGCAAAATCTTTGCTGGGGTGATGGCCTGGGTGCCAAGAGACAGAGCTCTGAGCGCAAGTTGTGGCACCCGTGCCATAGATTTGCCACCACTGTGCTAGGGTAAGGTAACCTAACCTGACTATTAACTGCAAATAGCAGTTCCCAAGTTATTGAAATCCATAAAAACACAGAGAATAATTGCTGCGTCATGTAGGGCTGCACAGCAGAAGTTGCTTACAGACACACCCCCTTGTCTGATATCACTTCCTTCTTTGCAGCTATTGGCTGAGGCTGCACTACCCTGACTTCCTGCTCCGCCCACTCCTTTGTATTGATCCTCAGAAAAGAAAGTTCTGAGTATTACAGTGAATGACAATGACCTGAGATCATACTCTATTACTACCGATGACTTCTATGCCATAAAACCAATTCTTTATGATGGAGCTACTCTCTACTAGAAGCAATGCCTCTTGGGAATAACACATCGATACAGATGAGTGGACCTGAAGAGTTAAGCATTCGGGTTTGGCCGCCTAACTCCCAAACAACCAATCCGTCAAATCGACTCCCCTAGTAACTAGGCATGGGTATGATTGGCCAAGGATACACAAATTATAGCCATGGCTAGTTACTAGGGGACTCAATTTGCCAGATTGGCTGTTCGGCCACCAATCCGGCAATATGTCCGGTTCAAGCAGCCAAACATAAACACCATACCCGACACGGTTATAGACTGGGATAATATTATATTTTATTATTATTATTCTTTGGATTTTGGATTTGATGGTTTTATTTAGTAGTAAAGGGACCCTAATAGTCACTACAGACCAGATATATAATATATATACTGCCCAGAGTGTACAACAAAGGGTGTAAACAAGTCCAGCCTTCTCCAGAGATTCCCATGAGACTGTTGCCTGCCCCTTGTACAGCGCTGACACATTAGGGAGAATTATTGCCCTTCTTATGGTCTCTGACCACAAACCCAAGACAGTTACTTATCTGTGAGACATAAAAAGTGTCTAAAACACCCCATAAATCTGATGCATGGCCTGTATGCAAGTCTTATGGCCTGAGTTTATCTACAATTCTTTGCAATTTGCTAAGTAAATCTTCCCTAATGTTCACTGTGGAGTTTTCCCATCATTCACTGGTCATTTGCATGTTACTATACATGAGGGTATACCAGACATATGTATATCATACATTAGAGGGATTATATGTTATTTGTAGTGCTGACGTATCTTTGCTCAGGAAGAAGAAGAATTAATGGGATTGGCCTTAGACACGGGTGTCAAACACAAGGCTCACAGAGCGAATCCGACCTGCAGCCTTGTGTTATTTGGCTCGTCCCCCTGCCCCTATAGTGCACTAGTCAGGGGTACAGCATGGTGCACATTGCGACTATTGACTAAAATTGCCACTGTGACTGTTGGGGACACTTACATTCTTGGCAACTGGTTGACAACTGTTGACTAAAAGGGGGCGTGGTGACTTTGCTGAGGCATTGTGACTATGTGCTACTGTGAGAAGGGACTGTGACTATTGGCTTCTGGGAGCACATAGTGATCATGCCCGGTTCGCAGGTTAGTTAACAATATGTTTGGCTTTTAGTTGCTTTCAAGTGCTGATTGTAATGGTAATGCAGTATAAATGTAACTACTGGCTTAACTGTAAAGGAGTAGATACTTTTGTACATTTACAAGATTAAAGCAGATGGAAGGCATAAAACTTGATGACCTGGAATGAAAATGTGAGCAGAGAAGATAAAGAGATGATAACGCTCCTCTATGTCTGAGTAGGAGAGGGTGGGAGGATCAGACTACACACAGATTTGTTTGTAGTCTGTTACCATGGTAATAAATACAGTAGGTAATCAGAGGAGCTGCAGACCTTACAGAAGACGGAGGTTTTAGCCAAATGTTTTGAAAATTCTGTCACTGCCTTTCGTAATTGACGAGTGGAACACGCTGTAATTATGTAATAACTACAACCCAGAGAAATTAGCAATACACCACACAACAAAGTGCGGAGATCCCGAGTACACGGAGAACCGACATAAGAACATCGAGGGCCTTGTATGTGTAGAAAAAGTACACCGCCATCCATCTTCATAGCACGTGGGAGCAGTCACTTTGGATCAAGCTCAAATTAATTACTCATTAGTTTAGAGAAAATCTGAATATTTTTGTTTCCAAAATGATATTTAGTAAAAGGTACAACATGGAGGTGACACTGGAATCTATAGAGCCCCAAACAAAAAAATCTTTAGTAAAACCTTCCCCCACTGACCATGTCCCATTCCTAACGCTGCTCTCATCTCCTACGTGACAAATTCAAAGAAAATCAAAAAGTTTAGTCATTATAACCTGCCCTGCTATGACATCTGCCCAAAGTCCTACCTACATCAAACCCAAAAATATTACTGCCCACACATTCTACAAACCTACTAAAGAAATACAGTGCCCTAGACTAGACCCAAAAACATGGATTCCTTAATACAACCCAAAAAAATTCCCAAAATAAATAAACCAGCTCAGGCTACCTTGAAATACGGGCCTTTAACGGGCCTAATAAAACCAGACCAAATAATCCCCAAGATTACACCGTTATTCACATCCTTAATCAGACTAACCCTAAATATAGGCACAATTTAGATCCCGTTCCAAGCTTCTAGAATGATGAACCAGCCCAGCACCCTCTACATTCCCTATAGTTACACAACCGGAATGATTGGTACTTCACTGTATACCCAGCACATTTCCCCAGTATGGAGACAACCTCCAAGATCTCCAGGGAGGACCTCCCTATAAATCAGAAGAATGTGGGACCTCAAATCCCCTTAACCCACCTGGAAGTCCCATAGAAGTCAATGGGGTGCAGGTCGGAGCTCTACTGATTTAGTTAGAACTTCCTTACAAAATGGCTGACCTCGGAAGTCGCATCTGTAAAGGCCAAGTTACAGGGATTTGTGGCCCCCCCATTATGACAGTGATCTGACATTTATAAATGCCTTACACCATGAAACCCCTTTAAGGTGTTTCCCAGAAAAGGAATTGACCCCCGATGTGCATGATCTATGGGCATGCAATGACTGGGACCCCCACGATCATTACAAAACTGAGTACTTGTTCATAGTCTACTTCCGTCAACCCCAAACACTTTGGACACATTGGCGGATCACTACTCTGGTCATGTCACATGATGATAAGTTTCCGAAACTTTTTACGAACACCTGCTTTGACATGACGCTCTAATAATCCTAATTGTTGACAAAATTGTTGATGAAATGGGATGTTATTGGATACTTTGACGACTATAAACCATTCTGTGGTAATGAAGACTCTTCGTGGGGTGACTTCATGCTGCCAATATGGACACCGGGATGGGGGACCTCATGCTTGATTAGACAATACATCTTCTAGGTGGATTCATTCATCTGTATAAGGTTGATGACCTCCAACCAGTTGAATCCCGCTTTGGGGAATAAGGTATTTGTGATCTACGACGTGCCAGCTTGGGGAGGCCAAGTAGATAAAACTTCCATCAACATCGTGGTCTAACCACCAACCACAAAAATTTCCATGAGTCCAAATCAACCCCAGAGGGTGAGAAGAACAGCCTTTTCCACTAAAACCTTGACTCTCGACTCACGTGGCTGATTATAAAAACATATTCCCCCCTCCCCTGGAACAACCACATTACAGGTCTCATTTTTCCACATCACAAATGTTCTCTCGTAATCCTCCAAATTTTGGAACCTGACGCTCATATTCCCAATACCACAAAACACTAATCTTCCTCAAGTTGGAAACCACAAAGTTTCTCACTGGCCCATTTGTCCTTTAACAGAAAGCAAAAGATCCCTGGCTCAAAAATCATTTAAAAAAAAATCCTAAAAAAAATCCACCTAGAAAGGAACGTGGAGCATCTTGTAATGTTTTGAAACCTCAGAACTTTGGACCTAATGAGAGACGTTTGTGCACGAAGGAAAAATTGGATGGGATTGTTTGTATACTGAGTGATTTGTTATTAATTGACAATTATTATTTACTTGAGAAATATTATTCTTCCTGGAGCTCGGAGCTTCTGCCAGATGACGTCCCGGCCAAGAGAAGCTTCCTTTGGCCTCCTGAGCTTATAATTCAAAAAAGTTCAGTGTGTGCAGATCGGTATCAGGGAATATTTACAAAGTTATTGGAATCCCGTGGTAAGATTATTATCATACTGTAAGGGAAATATCTATAGGATTTCTAAACATTGTATTCTCCATCAAGGTCAAGTCAAGGTCAAAATCGCAAAACGCCACCATATACGCAGATATCACATACATCACAAGTGTTCACTATCTTCTTATACATCCTAATAGTTTATTTGCTTTCGTGGCAACCAGGGAACAACATTTTTTCACAAATACAGCCAGTGACAGGTTCCCATAGAGCCCGATTAAGTAAATGCCACCCTTCTTTTAGCTAAAAATGGTTTCCCCCACATCCCCATAAAATCAACTTTGTTATCTTACCTGGCATAAGTCAGAGGGGGCTTGTCCTGCTTGGTTGATTCCAGCAGCTCCTGTCATCTAACGTCCTATACACACTAAGATTTGAAAAATCTACTGCATGTATGTATTTGATCACATGAAGAAACAGCGGCCTCCATGGAGGATGCGGAGGAGCAAAAGTCCGTGGAGACATTCTATAAATTCATGTGATCAGATACATACATGAGGTAGATTTAGCAAATGTCAGTGGGTAAAGGACTTTAGATGACATTACTCTGGTCACATGACATGAAGGGTTGAATGGTGAGAATGGGTCAGGGGGAGGAGTAGAAATGGGTGAAGACAGGAGAACACAACCCCACTGACTCACTCAGGATCTGGCTGATTGCCAGGTAAGATAACAAAGTTGATTTTATGGGGATGTGAGGGAAACAATTTCTGGCTAAGGGAAGGGTGGCATTTGGCTTTATGGAAACCTGTCACTAGCTGTATTTGTGAAAAATGTGGTGACTGTATCGTGATTAATATCAAATATATTCTACTATATAATAGACGGTATTATCTACTGTAGCGGGCCGCTCCTAGGTCCAGTGAAATTGTTACCTTTAAATCAGGACTTTGCCCCCATCTAATACTCAAGAATTTTTTTTTGCATGCTATTATTTACACTGGCTTTCACAGCTGCCACCTGACATTGAGTGCTAGCGTGCTATGGCTTACAATGTAATTGTCTTTTCTGATATATGCTATATATTATACAGTATATCATGTGTTGCATAGATACAATATGCTACATTACAAAGGGCTATGCCAGGCCTATCTTTATATATGGGTCTACTAGTAAAGGTGACGTAATATCACAAATTCCTGAGTCCCAGATTGTGGAATGACATAACCCTCCCTGTTACAGCTGTTTATTATTACAGATTTGGATGGTAGTTATTAATAATGCATCTCCCCACGACTATTTCCATTCTACTGTTCTTGTTACATTTTTGGACCAGATCCCCCACCACACACCCCCCGCGCCCCTTCCCAGAGCCCGGCACTTGCCCATTTACATTACTATATAAATACACAATGTGACATTACATCCTCATGCCAAAAAACGATCTGTGCTGGATCTACAGATGTTTGGAGCGACGTGTCTTACTCCCCACCTCCCGCCAGAATCTGGGTCAGGCCGTGTATATTTTTGTATTTTGATGCAGCGCAGTCATGGCCGCCGCACACAATAGGACCCATAGTTAGTGCGGGGGGCACGGGGTCTCTGGGGTCCGTCTTCCTCCCTTGTTTATCCAGACTCGGGGCTTATTGTGAATGTATAACGTGGAGCGCGTCTTGTGTACGGGAAACGTAAACTGTTTTTGTAAAGAAAGATGTTTTGTTAAGTCCTCGGAGCCGGGTTTGTTATCTTACCCCCGGAATCCCTGGGAGAATGCGGAGAACATCTGAGTATTCTCACTTATCCCAATCACACAATTATACCTTCCCATTAACCTTTTCATGGACAATTCCCAAATCTAATATGTACAGGAATGTTCAAGCTGCGCCAAAATCTAATAGAAAGATTGTTTCTGGATCAAAAACAGGATTGTGAAAAAGCTGATTTATCTTCCAGAATTGTAGCTTATGGGAGTGTCCTCACACTGCTGCGCTCTTATGTCTCTATATTAAACTGATTCTCCCCTCCCCTCTCTTAGTCATTGCTGTAGTATTCAACCAGAAGCCGGGGAAGCGGCTTTTAAGTATCTTACTGCACAGAACACAGAGCACAAGAGTGTGAGGACACTCCGTAAACTTACCCTATGTGATAATTATTCTGATATTTTCGGAGGCAGTTACACATAGGGGCAGATTTACTTTCCCGGTCCATTCGCGATCCTCTCTGCGGAGGATTCGGGTCTTCCGGCGATTCACTAAGGTAGTTCCTCCGACGTGTCGCTGCTGCGCTGAATTCTGTCGGAGTTCACTGCAGTTCACCAAGCCAGGCCGGGTGCAGGTAAGCGCGTGTCAAGCGACACATTTAAAAAAAATTTAAAAAATACGGCGCTTTCTCTGAATCCGACGGGTTTTCCGACGCCCACAACCCCACCCCCCCATCTCCGTTGCGTGCATGCCGGCGCCGATGCCCCACAATCCGATTGCGTGCACCAAAATCCCGGGGCAATTCAGGGAAAATCGGCGCAAAACTTTAAAATTTGTGTAACCCGACGTAACATGCCAAATGCCCATGGCATTTGGCATGAGGGTAAAAGGTATCTGATTGGGCCCTGCTGTTGGGTCTCTGCTGAGTAGAGGCCAAAATGTGGCCAAAACTAATAGGGTAGAGTAGAGGCCAAAACTTGGTGGCTCACTCCTAAGCGGCAACATCCATCATATATACGAGGATGATGCCAGTGGGTTAGAGACGCACTGATAGGAAATTAAGATTGTGAGCCCTACTGGGACATGGTCTGCAAAGTGTTGTGGAATATGGTGGTTAATTAATCATGGTGGTCTAGCTTACTACCAGGAATCATGATAGTTTATGGTGCTGCACTGTCTGTTCTGTTGGCAAAGGTTCTCATGTCTGCAGGACTCCTTCCTCTTCCATGTTTGGCTGTTGCCTCCTAAGACACAAGAGGCATCTACCAGTCATCTAGTCGTTTGGTAGACTGGAAGGATTCCATATAGAAAACCATGGTAACTATACAATGTGGTCGTTGGCCAGGGGTCCCTCAGCGCACCCCTGATCACCCAATATGTTGCCTTTGAGGTTTTACGAAATGTCTACATTCCCATGTCACTGGCCCCTACAGTCCCAATGAATTAGATGGATCAGTTGTTGGGTTCATTTCCAGGAATATAGACCAAAGACCTGATTGATCTTATGTTCTCATGATGTCTACATTGTGAATTCTCCCTGGAATGAGATGACACAGGACACTGATTGGAGGAATATTCTCTGATATAATCGCTAGACTTAGCAACTCATTTATTCTAACGATTTTCATCCGCCACCCACCGGTAACCATGTTTGACAGATCTGTCATTGAGAAGCCAAGCATGGACGAGATGAACGCTGAGTGGAATGAACTCACCGCTCCAATCAATTATCTATGTGGAAAAATCCCACAAATCATCATTGGAGCCAATCAGGGTGGAGTTCTTGACCTTTCCAGCTTGTCGTAGACACAAAAATCTGATTTCAACGTCTTGTGTTGCTGAAACATTTAGCATTGTGAATTTCTCTGGATTTATCCTGTGGCATTGCTTCACTCTTGGCCCAGAATGTATAATCTGTAACAAGGGCCCCAAATATAATGGGGTAGAGGGACCTTTCAGATCCTGCAGGAGACAACTTTGTAAGGCTGAGCGCCATCACATAGGAACAGGAGGATGGAAAGCTCAGAAGAGATGGATCCATGTACTGGTGGACAATGATGGATGCGGAAGGTCCATTGTTACGGGTTAACAGACATATCTATAGGTGCGGACAGACTCTGGTTGGACTCCTCCTCATGGTGGTCAAGGTCTTCAATCTTTGTTGAGGCTTTATTTGCACTACAGAGCTGTTTTGTGTTTGTATTTCTGCAAGGTCCACCAACTTTTTACCATAATTTCCCATAAGTTGGTCCATGAGGCTCGGCCATACATCTAACACTCAGAGTTTCTCCTTTTCTTCTCTCTCCTATGTTCATGGCAATCACCAGAACTTATTAGCTTTATGAGAACTTCAGGAGAATGTCATCTTCACCAGAGGAAAGGCTGAGAAATTCTGAGTTGCTAGAAACAAAGTCCAGAACTAGGGTGCCCCAGCCATTCAGACATAATGGGGGTCATTTACTGAGGGCCTGATTCGCGTTTTCCCGACGTGTTACCCGAAAATTTCCGATTTGTGCCGATTTACCCTGAATTGCCCCGGGCGCTGGCATGCACGCGATGGAAATCGGGGGGCGTGGCTGAACGAAAACCTGACGGATTCGGAAAAAAAAAAAAAAAGTGTTACGGAGCTTGCACTTACCTTCACTAGGAATAGGCCGGTGAACTTGAGTGCATTCCGGGGGAACTTCAGCGCAACAGTGCCACCTGGTGGACGTCGGAGGAACTGCCTTAGTGAATCCCGGCCGGACCCGAATCCACCGCAGAGAACGCGCCGCTGGATCGCGAATGGACCGGGTAAGTAAATCTGCCCCATTATGTAATATTGTCTGAGATATGAGGTCATTCTGATGTTGACCATCATCCAACGTAGATAGTCCTTCAGCTTCCAAATGACAATACTGACCACTGGACCACCAAACCAAAGATGTTTCTAGTAGGTCCCTCTGAATATATATGTGGACATACATCTTCACTTTCAAGACATCTTGGGGGTCATTTACTAAGGGCCCGATTCGCGTTTTCCCGACGTGTTACCCGAATATTTCCGATTTGCGCCGATTGTACCTGAATTGCCCCGGGATTGTGGCGCACGCGATCGGATTGTGGCGCATCGGCGCCGGCATGCGCGCGACAGAAATCGGGGGGCGTGGCCGAACGAAAACCCGACGTATTCGGAAAAACCGCCGCATTTAAAAAAAAAATTGTGTCGCGAAAATTTCACTCACCTTCATCCTGGATAGGCCGGTGTATTTCGAGGCATTCCAGCGGACTTAAGCGCAGCAGCGCCACCTGGTGGACGGCGGAGGAACTGCTTTGATGAATCCCGGCCGGACCCGAATCCAGTGCAGAGAACGCGCCGCTGGATCGCGAACGGACCGGGTAAGTAAATCTGCCCCCTTGAGTTCCAAGCTTCAGTCGCTTATTGGAGCAGAGCTGACCATTCGTCTGATGTTTATGAGGTTCATTATAGGCTTCACTGCGGTTCTTCATCTCCTCTTACCTTCCAGTGAACGTGTAGCATCTAATAACTCGAGCAGCAATCATCTGCTTCTCATCAGGGCTGGAGGCCTCGCTCATGTCTCTGTGTATTCGGCACAGCTGAGGAGGACTCCTGAGAACCATTCCTTCCCAAAGATTTCCTGCACGTTTTTATTACAATTTTTCTATTTAAGCTTATACAATAAGAAGCGAGGCATAAACCTGAGGACGGGGTCTGGGATATTTAATGAAGAGCGTTTTATGGAGCTCCATGAGGCTCTGGGCTTGATATGAGGCTGTGGCTACCACATGTTCTGAGGATCGGCCCAAAGTCATCACACACCTTTATCTAGATAAGTGGAAACATCCCTCAATGCGCAGATCCCGAATAGAGAGTCATGTTGTGGCCGGGTCAGGAGGTTGTCAGAAAGCTGGTGGGGTGATATATACAGGCAGTCCCCGGGTTATGTACATGATAGGGTCCTTGGGTTTGTACTTAAGTTGAATTTGTATGTAAGTCAGAACTGTATATTTTATAATTGTCGCTCCAGACAAAATCCAGTGGCAATTGGATTTTCACATCTTTTTGCTGTAATTGGACCAAGAATTATCAATAAAGCTTCATTACAGACACCTTACAGCTGGTCATTGCAGTCTGGGACTATAGTAACATCCAGAGACTTTACCAGAGGTCACAGGGGGCAGAAGGGTCCGTCTTTAATTAGGGTTTGTCTGTAAGTCGGGTGTCCTTAAGTAGGGGACTGCCTGTACATGGATACTCTGATATTACATGTGCACTATAAGGAGTATTGCTCTGCAGACTTTACATACAGTACATGGATGACAGGTCCGATATCATGTGTATACCAGGAGTACTGGGGCGGCACCATAATATCTGCACTATTATATGTGCTATGGGGGTTGTACAAGGGACTTGTAAAAGTTTTTTTATTAAATGTGAGCTGGGACCTGGGCAGTTTTGGTTGAAATTAAAATCTCAATTTTTATCTCGATTTTCCTATAAATCTTTCTTGGCCCCAGTTTCTTAATGTTCCAACTTATTATCTTAGATCTCCGTTGCCCCCATTTATCTCTACATCCTCATTTCTCTGTTTCTCCCCAAATTCTCTCTGTTATCACATAATATGAACCAATGAGATAACAGAATATGAAGAATACAAACCAATAGCATTGCACGTTACAGACCAGCGACGTCACCAGAAATGAGGCTTTGTGTCCTCCGCTTTCTTCAGTCGTGGATTTTTAGCTGTTTTGTCCTTTTAGATGAATAATAAAATTATCTTGTTTTCTTCTCAGGTGATCGCGGCCAAAAAGGAGAGAAAGGCGACAAGGGAGACCGAGGAGAATTAGGTGAGAAATAAACGGGAGCTTTTATGATTTTTATGTAATTATAAAGGTTAATATGTCAATATCTATACGTGGGGATTATGTGTGTCAAATTCATTCCAAGTTTGGATCCAAGGCCAGAATATTACACTCTACAGGAGAGAGGACCCTGCCCATAAGAGCTTACACTCTACAGGAAAGTGGACCCTGCCCATAAGAGCTTACACTCTACAGGAGAGAGGTCTCTGCCTATAAGAGCTTACACTCTACAGGAGAGAGGACCCTGCCCATAAGAGCTTACACTCTACAGGAGAGAGGTCTCTGCCCATAAGAGCTTACACTCTACAGGAGACAGGACCCTACCCATAAGAGCTTACACTCTACAGGAGAGAGGACCCTGCCCATAAGAGCTTACACTCTACAGGAGAGAGGACCCTGCCCATAAGAGCTTACACTCTACAGGAGAGAGTCCTGGCCTGACAAACAAACTTTCCCCACTGTCTGACAACCGTGTCTCCTCATGTCGGACACCTTCTTACACACTTCCACTACGTCAAGAAGGTCATCATCACCCACAGACTGTGACGGGGGGAAAACCTGGCAGCGGAAAATCTCAGCAAGCAACCGGACAAGTGGTTTGTGACTTGGGGAAGGGTCCACACGAAACAGTTCCTCAGAGTACGCCGGTTCAAATGCCAAAATTTTCCTGGGAGGGGCAGGACTGGGGGGGGAGGAGGGCTGAGGTGCAGGGAGCTGGAGAGTGGCGATTTCGGTGGTGACATGGGTGGACTGCGGGAGACTGAATGGTGGTGGACAAATTGCTTCGAAAGCATTGTCAGCAACTCACGACATCACCTGTTCGCACTGTTCTGCCTCAACAGTGCTCTACACGAGTCCCAGGTAACTTCAGACATGGAACCTAGGGAGTGTAGCTTGCGGCGTTCCCTGCTCCCTCATCAGCCGGTGGTGTCTCACCCGCCCAGGACAAGGGCCTCTGACCCCTGCAGTAGTTGGACGCCCAGTCCCCGCCCTCGTCCTCTACCCTAGCCCTCGGGGTAAACATTTTTTAAAATGAGAGTTATAACTTTATTTTTTTTTAACTTTTTTTTGTTTTTTTTGTGTTTTTTGTTTTTTGAGTTTTTAAAACCAAACAATGCTATCCAATGCTATGGCTTTTTCTAGCCAAGTATCCAAAGCACACTTCTTATGCCAGATGAGATGGACACTGAGTTAGTGTCTAATTGAAATCCAACCCCTACTAAATTTTCCCCACACTTCGGTCTTGCTATGGATATGTGCGTCACTAAGCGCAGAACACAGCGGGTCGCAAGTCTCACTACAAATTGCTCAGAATTGGCTAGTACAATGCACTGCAGAAAGTACAGCCACCAGCAGATCAACCAGAAATCAAATATATAGAACGCTACTGTAGGCGTAAGTAAGCTCTTTGTATTCTCCCATGGCTATTTCTAGCCAAGTATCAAAGCACATACTATGCCAGATGAATGACACTGAGTTAGTGCCTAACTGAAATCCAACCCATACTAATTTCCCACTTCGGTCTTGCTATGGATATGTTTGTGCCACTAAGAGCTAAACACAACGGTAGCAAGTCCCCCTGATAATCCTCACAAAATGTACTAGATGCAAATTAAATAAAAAAAGTAGTAAAACGTTATTGTAGCCCTAAGAGGGCTGTGGGTTCTTGTTGAATCACTCCTGCCTAAACAGTAAGCTAATAGAACACCCCTAACGCTTCCCTGACCAGCAGCAGCTTCTCCTAGCGGCATCCAGACACAGAATGATACGAGCAGCGGGTGGCAGCGGCTAGTCTATCCCAGGGTCACCTGATTTGGCCAGCCAACCATTGCTATCGAAGTGTAAGGGTACCACGTAATGTGGGTGGAGGGCAGAGTCTCCTGGCTTGTGATGGCTCTGTTTCTGGCCGCCAAAAGGCAAAACGGGGGAGCTGCCAATTTTCTCAGAGGGGCGAAAGGATTCGTCAAGAAGCAACGAGCAGTTTCGAGTACCCTAATGCTCGACCGAGCATCAAGCTCGGACGAGCATGTTCGCTCATCTCTAGTAGTGTCCTCTCTCCTGTAGAGTATAAGCTCTTATGTGCAGGACCTCTCTCCTGTAGAGTGTAAGCTCTTATGGGCAGGGTCCTCTCTCCTGTAGAGTATAGATTTAGGCAGGTGTATCTCTCTGTAGAGTGTACGGTCTTATGGGTAGTGTCCTTCTCCTGTAGAGTATAAGTCTTATGTGCGACCTCTCTCCTGTAGGTTTAAGCTTTATGGGGGGTCCTCTCTCCGGTAGAGTGTAAGCTCTTATGGGTCGTGTCCTCTCCCTCTGTAGAGGGTAAGCTTATTGGCAGGTACGTCTCTCTGTAGAGGGAAGGCTCTTATGGGTAGTGTCTCTCTCCTGTAGAGGTAAGCTCTTATTGGGCAGGGTCACTCTCCTGTAGAGTGTAAGCTCTTATGGGCAGGGTTCCTCTCGTCCTGTAGAGTTGTAAGTCTCTTAGGGCAGGGTCCTCTCTCCTGTAGAGTGTAAGCTCTTATGGACAGAAGACCTCTCCTGTGAGTGTAAGCTCTTATGGGCAGGGTCCTCTCTCCTGTAGAGTGTAAGCTCTTAGGGCAGGGTCCTCTTCCTGTAGAGTGAAGCTCTTAGGACAGGGACTCTCTCCTGTAGTGAGTGTAAGTATTATGGGCAGGGTCCCTCTCTCCTGTAGTGTAAGCTCTAGGACAGGTCTCCTTCCTGTAGAGTGTAAGTCTTATGGCAGGTCCTCTCTCTGTCTAGAGCGTAGCTCTTATGGGCAGGGTCCCTTCTCCGTAGAGTGTAAGCTCTTATGGGCAGGGTCCTCTCTCCTGTAGAGTGTAAGCTCTATGGGCAAGGTCCTCTCTCCTGTTAGAGTGTAAGCTCTTATGGGCAGGTCCATCTCTCTGTAGAGTGTAATTTTATTGACAGAGACCTCCTCCTGTAGAGTGTAAGCTTTATGGGCGGGTCCTCCTCTCCTGTAGAGTGTAAGCTCTTATGGGCAGGGTCCTCTTCCTGTGAGTGTAGCTCTTATGGGCAGGGTCCCCTCTGTAGAGTTAAGCTCTTATGGGCAGGGTTCATCTACTGTAGAGTGTAAGCTTCTTATGGGCAGGGTCTCCTCTCCTGTAGAGTGTAAGCTCTTATGGGCAGGGTCGCCTCTCTCCGTAGAGTGTAAGCTCTTATGGGCAGGTCCTCTCTCCGTAGAGTGTAAGCTCTTATGGGCAGGGTCCTCTCTCCTGTAGAGTGTAAGCTCTTAGGGCAGGGTCCTCTCTCCTGTAGAGTGTAAGCTCTTATGGGCAGGTCCTCTCTCCTGTAGAGTGTAAGTTCTAATGAACTCTTCTCTTTTGTAATCTGTATTGGGTATTTCCCGTTACAGTTTGAGAAGTTTGGTCGGTAACGTCTCAGCTATTTGACACATGATTTTCAAGATACAAAAAGTCTAAAATAAAGTACCAACTAACATAAGTTTGTGGTCATTGC
This sequence comes from Engystomops pustulosus, assembly GCA_019512145.1. NCBI lineage: Eukaryota > Metazoa > Chordata > Amphibia > Anura > Leptodactylidae > Engystomops > Engystomops pustulosus. The sequence goes on from WNYA01001437.1 coordinate 65,467, forward strand.
TGCAGAAGCCACGTCATGCAGATAACTCTGGACAGTGATGCAGGAGGGTCTGGCTATTAAACCTCTGCACCAGATCCTAAAGCCATGAGCTATGGCTGATATATATGCGTCTAGGGGGTCAGTAGGCCTCCTCTTGACCCATCAGTCAATGTCCGGAATAATGAATACAGGCACAGTCACGCCATTAAGGAAAGTACATGGGTCCAGGATCACTCCACTTTCCTCATAAAAACCGAGTTTTTCAGATTGACATTCTCAAGCGTCGGAGTCAACAAACGGGATTGCGGCAGTTAGAGTGACCTTCCATCAGTCATTAGCAAACTATAAAGTTCTAGAGAAACTAATGATTTTATTCCCCGGACTTACAGTAACGGAGAAGGTCTGACATCAGGCGGGATACCGGGAGATAGCAGATTCTCTAAATTAAATTAATACTGATTGAATGCGGGAAATGGATGTGCATGGATGGCAGCCGCGTGATGCGCACATTGTATTCATATGGACTACATAGTAATCTATATGCTACAATTGTATGTACTACGGTGACAGTGGGGGTTCAGTACTAAGGGCCCGATTCACGTTTTCCCAATGTGTTTACACCGAATATTCGTTCCGATTTGCGCGATTTTGTACCATGAATTGCCCCGGGATTAGGAGCACGCGATGGATTGTGCTTCCCGCAACGGAAATCGGGGGGGGGGGGGGGGGGATTTGTGGGCAGAACAAAACCGGGGAGTTTGGAAAAAACCGCCGATTTAGGAAAAAAAAAAAGGTTGGCGGGACTCGAGCTTACCTTCACCAGGAATAGGGCCGGTGAACTGTCCAGGGCATGTCCGGCGGGCCCCGGGGGAACTTCAGGCAGACAGCGCCACGGTGGACGGGGGAGGGACTACCTTAGTGGAATTTCCCCGGACCCGAATCAATTTGAGAGAACGCGCCGCTGGAGTCGGATGGACTGGGGAGTAAGTAAATTGGCCTAATGTATCTATTGGCGCATAGGCATTTTATTGGCCACATTTTGGGGGAGTATTTATCACGCTGCGTTCACTCATGTTGAGCAGGACGTACTACTACTCCTTTATCCTGTATATATTGGGCACAGCACAGTACTACTATCTCCTTATATGGCCAAACAGGATAATGTACTTAACGTAATGGGACAGCACAGTACTTACTACTCCTATCCTGTAATATGGGCACCAGCACAGTATACTAATTTCCTATCCTGTAATATGGGACACCAGTACTACTACTTTCCTTATCCTGTTAATATGGGACACAGTACTACTACTCCTATCTCGTATATTATGGGCACAAGCAACAGGTACTATTTTATTCCGATCTGTTATATATGGGGTTACATCACAGTATCACTAATTCCTATCATTGTATATATGGAACAGCCAGTACTACTATCTCCTATCTGTTATATATGGGTACATCACAGTACTACTACTTTTCCATCTTAGTATATATGGGCACAGCACAGTACTACTTGCTCTATTCCTGTTATAAAGGGGTACATCACAGTTACTACCTCCTATCCTGGTAATATGGGCACAGCACAGTTACTATACTCCTATTCTGTGATATATGGGGCAGGGCGGATATAGGCGGGGGCTCACGGGCTCGAGCCCCCGGGCCACCACATTTTTTGCCCCCCCTAGGGGCCACCCAGAAGATCGCACCCCCGGGCCACCGTCTTAGATATCCGCTTTCCCAGGCTCAGGTGACCGCTTCTCTGCCTCATCTCCTGCACCCACAGAGACGCCCCCGTCAAAGGTGACACAGCCTCCACCATACAGGCCGCCCACTCAAGAATAGGTGAACCGCCTCCACGGGCGCCCCCTCGGCAAGGTTACAGCCCTCCGCCCGCGATTTCCCCATTGCGCCCGACGGCGCCGCCTGAACATGTTAACACCGCTCGATTTGGCCATGCCCCCTGTTCCCACTCGAAAACAGGCACCCACCGCCCCCTTACATCTCCCCGGGCCGAACAAGAGAGCCCCGGCACAGGTGACCGGCCGCCGGGCCTCCGCCCCATCCCCGCCATGCATGGCGTGCGTTAACCATCCAACCCCCACGTCGAAACAAAGGACCAGTGCGCCCCCCGGCGAACAAGCGGACCCCCCCACTTAGACCCCTGCTTGAAAGCACCTTGGCCTTGCTCCCAGGCACTGGAACAATCGGGAAAAAACCAATGCCATACCAAATCATCAATCGCGCTCCGCCATATGAAAAAGCACCGGACGCCCCCCCTCCCATCGAACAAACGGACACCCCCCCCCTCCCGCCCTTCACGCGTGAACAAAGCACCGCCGGACCCCCTCCCAGCTGAACAAACCAACCGAAAGACCCTAAACCCGTCACGAACACACCCACACCTGAAGCCACGGCCGGTCACCCTAAAAGGTAAGTATATAATTATGTATTATGTGGTATATATGTATACTTGCATGTATATGTATTACTGTTTATTTATGTGTAACTTGATATTTACTGTTTATTATTGTGTAATATGTATATATGTATGGGGCATATTTATCAGGACTTACGCGCACCGCCAGTGGCGCAGAGGGCCCATGAATAATCTCGAAATTGGCTAGGTCTATTTGCTAGCTTTTTGCGATTATTTTTTCACTATCGCACCTTCACGCCAGGGGAAAAAACGCGTGCAGCTGGAAGGCCCGATACATGAAGAGGCAGAAGCCTATCATGGAATCGGGCTGCGAATTTGCAGCGGCGGGGCTAAAATATCCCCTTATGTGGATATAATGTGTATTATATGTATATATGTTTATTATTGTGTAATAGAGTATATACTGTTTATGTATATATGGTATAGATGTATATGACTGTTTATTTATATGATAGATGCATCTACGTGTATATCATGTTTTCATTTATGTGTATATGTGCACTTACTGTAATACTGTGTGATCAATCTGATGTATATTGTGATTATATACTGTGTATGGGTATACTTGTCATATATGTGTATATACTGTGTATTTATGGGGTATATATGCCATCTACTGGGTATATACTGTGCATATGGGTTAATATGCAATTCTACTGTGTATTTACTTGTGAGTATGGGTATATATGCCTCTATGTGTATAATACTTGGATATGGGTAATATTGCTCTACTGCTTATGATGGTTGGATATAGATCTACCTGGGTTTATATACTGTGCATATGGGGTATAATTGCATTACTGGTGTATATACTGTTTAGTTGGGTTATATGCATTTACGTGGATTTATGGATGATGGGTTATATTGCATTTTCTACTGGGTGACTTAACGGTGTATATGGGTATATATGCATTATATGTTGGATTATACTGTGTATATGGTATATATGCATCTACTGTGGATATACTGTGTATATGGGTATAGTATTGCTATTACTGTGGAGTATTACTGTGATATGGGGGTAGTATCTGCATTCTACTGTGAGATAGTTTGTGTATATGGGATATGGTATATACTGTGGATTAACTTTGTATATGGGTATAGTATGTATCTACTGTGGGATATATGTGTATATGGGTATCATATGCATCTTACTGTGTATATAACTGTGTATATGGGATATATATTGCTCACGTTATTACTGTTATGGGTTATATATGCTAGGGTATATGGGGATGATTGCGCTTACGTGTATGGTAATATTGATTTGTGTACGTGACTGGGTATAACTTGATTTCTACTGTTGTATAGATTGTTGTATATGGGTATAAGCATCTACGGTATAGATGTGATATGGGTATATATGATCACGCTACTGTGTATCTTACTGTGTATATGGGTATATAGGGCCATCTACTGTGTATATACTGTATGGTAATGCTACTGGAAGGGTATATATGGCATCTACTGAATGTGTAATGGGTATATATGTATCTATGGTATATACTGTGTATATGGTTTATTATATGCATCTACCATGTGTATATTAACTGGTTATTTGGGTATATTGCATTTACGTGTTATATACGTGTATATGGGATATACCTGATATTCATTACATTGTTAGGGTTATATTACTGTAATATTATGGTACATGGGATATAGTAGCATTATAGGGTGTATAGATGCAGCTTATGCATATACGTGTATTTATACATGGCATATATGTGTGTACATTTTAAATTTATATTATTATTATTGATGGCGTATATGGTCTGGATTGTATATGCTCTTATACTTATGGTGTATGTTTCCCATTATGTGTGTGTATATGCTCGGTATATACTGATGTGTGGTGGATTTGCTGTATGTGTATTCTATACTTTAGAGTTTTTATTACTCATGTGTATTAGTGTATAAATGTATTATGAGTGCATTAAAATTTGGTGTTATTAGTGCAGCGTGTGCCAGTGTAAGGCGTGTTTAGAACTTTATTGGTGTATATAAGTATATAAGTGTTTATATATCAGTCTGGGGGCGAGGTGGCTGTATGTAGCGGTGTTACTGGGGGGGAGGCGGCTTGTATGTAGCTGTGTTACTGGGGCGAGGGGCTGTATGTAGCTGTGTTTACTGGGGATGAGGGGCTGTATTGTAGCTTGTTACTGGGAGCCAGGCGGCTGTATGTAGCTGTGTATGGGGGCGGGGGCTGTATGTAGCTGTGTACTGGGGATGAGGGCGGCATGTATGAGCGTGTGGTACTGAGGGACCCAGGCGGCTGTATGTAGCTGTTTTACTGGGGGCAGGCGGCTGGTATGTGCTTGTTACTGGGGGGAGGCGGCTGTATTGTTAGCTGTGTTTACTGGGGGTTGTGGAGGCGCTGTATGTAGCTGTGTACTAGGCGGTGAGGCGGCGTATGTGCTTTGTTACTAGGGATGAGGTGGTGTATGTAGCTGTGTTTACTGGGGGCCAGGCGGCTGTATGTAGCTGTGTTATGGGGGTGAGGCGTGTATGTGGCTGTTGTTACTGGGGGTGAGGCGGCTCGGCTGTGGGTAGCTTTGTTAATGGGATGAGGCGGCTGTATGAGCTGTGTTACTGGGGGGCCAGGGGCTGTGATGTAGCTGGGTTACTGGGGCGAGGCGGGCTGTATGTAGCTGTGTTATGGGGGCCAGGCGGCAGTATGTAGCGACGTGACTGGGGTGAGGCGGCTGTATGCAAGCTGTTTTACTGGGGGTGAGGCGGCTGTATGTAGCTGTGTTACTGGGGGCCAGGCGGCTGTATGTAGCTGTGTTAACTGGGCGAGCGCGGCTGTATGTAGCTGTGTTAATGGGGCCAGGGTGCTGTATGTAGGCTGTGTTACTGGGGGCCAGGCGGCTGTATGTAGCTAGTGTACTGGGGGCCAGGCGGCTGTATGAGCTGTGTTACTGGGGGCAGGCGGGCTGTATGTAACTGTGTACTGGGGGCCAGAGCTGTATGTAGCTTGTTTACTGGGGGGTGAGGCGGCGTATGTAGCTGTGTTATTGGGGGCAGGGGCTGTTGTCCCATTGCTGTGTTTACGGGGGGCCAGGCGGCTTGTATGTAGCTGTGTTACTGGCAGGGTGGTGCCAGTTACAGGGGGCAGCGGCTGTATGTAGCTGTGTTAGGGGCCAGGGCGGCGTATGTAGCTGGTTTACGCGGGCATGGGGGGCTAACTGGTTTACGGGCGGCGCTGTATTGTAGCTGTTGTTCCTAGGGCGAGGCAGCGTTATGTAGATTGTGTGTACGGGGGTTGAGGCGGCTGTAATTTGCCTTGGTAATGGGGATGAGGCGGCTGTATGTAGCGTGTTACTGGGGATGAGGTGGTTGTATGTATACGTGTTATAGGGGCGGGAAGCTGTATTGTAAGTGTGTACTGCGGGGTGTGAGGGGCGTTATGTAGCTGTGATACGGGGATGAGGACGGTGTATTGTCGCTTGTGTTACTGGGGGAGAGGCAGCTGTATGTAGATTGTGTTACTGGGGATGAGCTGCTGTATGGTAGCTGTGTACGGGGTGTGAGGACGGCTGATGAGCGTTGTTACTGGGGATGGAGGCGCTTGGTATTAGCTGTGTATACTGCTTGGGATAGTGGGAAAGGGAAGGCAGGAGGATGTGTATGCACGCTGCACTCATTGGGCGCTCCACCAGATTTTTGCCCCAGGGGCCCCCCACCATCCTTAATACGGCCCTGTTATATGGGTAACAGCACAGTTAATACTCCTTCCTATTCCTGTATACTATGGGCCCATGTAACTACTGACCTAGTCTGTTATTATATGGAACCAGACAGATAGTACTTTACTCTATCCTGTATATATGGCCACAGCACAGTACTATCTACTCTATCTCGTTATGATTTGGTCACGCCCACAGTACGACTTACTCCTTTCCTATTGTAATATAGGCACAGCAGCAACTTATACTCGATACTGTATAAATAGGCACAGCACAGTACTACTTAATCTTCCTGTATTATATGGGACAAGTAATACTACTCTATTCCTGTAATTAATGGCACAGTGTACTACTACTTTACTTATCTGGAATATGGGGCCAGTAATACTGCTCCTGTTCCTGTATATATTGGCCACCAGCACAGGATTTACTCACTCCTAGTCCTTTAGTAATGGGACACAGTGACTTACTACTCCTATCCTGTAATATGGGCACAGCACAATATTTACTTACTTTACTATCTGTATCATATGGGCCTCAGCACCACCAGTCTACTTCTCCTATACCAGTTATCATGGGCACAGCACCGAATACTATACTTCTATTTATCCTGTATATACGGGCACAGCAACAGTACAAACTACTCCTATCCTGTGGTATTAGGGGCACAGCAACAATGACTACTACTACTACCTGTAATATGGGCACCAGCACAGTAATACTATACGTATCTGTATAGATGGGCACAGCACATGTAAAAATTACTTACTCCTACTCCTGTATATATGGGCCACAGCACAACTATTATTACAATTTACTTCTGTATAGATGGGCACAGACAAGTACTACGACTCCTTATCCTGTATTATGGGCACAGCACAGTACTACTAATTTCCTATTCTGTATAAATAGGCCCAAGCCACAGTACTATACTTCTATCCAGGAATAGTTGCACTAGTCTACTTATTTGTACATGTGTTATGTCACAGCACTAGGGACTATTATCTTATATACCTGTATATATGGTCACAGCACAGAGACATTTTTTAACTTTCCTATCTGTATATATGGTCACCGCACATGTTACTGATATTACTCCTATGTCCGGTATATATGGGCACAGCACAAGTCTACATCCTATCCTTATGCCTGTTATTGGGGCCAAGCCACAGTAATTATACTCCTGATTCCTGTAATATGGGCCACAGCACAGTTACTTACTACTTACCTATCACTGTATTTAGGCACAAGCACAGTTATACAGCTATCCTGTTATGTATAGGCCACAGCACACTACTATTACTCATAGCCTGGTATATTTGGGCACAGCACAGTTACTCCATCCAAAGGTACAGCACAGTAACATCCATCCTTGATATATGGGCACAGCACGTACGACTATCCTTCCTGTATATAGGGGTACAGCCACGTACTATACTCCTATCCGCTATATATGGGCCA
>WNYA01001438.1:5630-72993 GCA_019512145.1 Engystomops pustulosus
AAGCTCTTGTGTCACCCCCTCATCCTCATAGACTGTAAGCTCTTGTGTCACCCTCTCATCTTTTACCACTCCATTAAAGTTAATTTACTTCTGTTTTAGTGGCCCCCTTCATTTGAGTAGCCCCCCTAACACTAATGGTGCCCCTTTTCCGGAACCCCTCTCAAGATGCCCCCCTTTCTCTGGCCGGCCAATTTATTATGTATCTTTCTGTATCTTCCACACTTTTGCTCCCCTTTCTGTAGGGTCCCTTCTCATGCACCTTTTTCTGTAGTTCCCTCATTTTTTGATCTCTATTCTATAGTCCCCTGTGTCAACTTATGTTCCTCCCTGCAGTAGCACCTGCTGAGATCTTAGTACCATATTGTTTGTCAATTCTTCAGGTAGTCTTCTACTAGGGCATTGAATGGATGCAGTGTTTTTACATCGTTTTTATTTATACACTCTCCTTCACTGAGGTTTATAGTATGTACAGTACAAGAGAGCAGCACATGATATATGGTGTTTAAATATATATATATAAATATATCAAATATCACACATGATTCCAGAACATAAAGATTTTTTATACGGGCAATTGTTATACATTTATTATTCATACGGGTCTATAACCTACTTGTAGCATCTCTGTTCTTATTTCTCATCATGAGATAGTCTTTGGAGTTTAACTCTGGTCAAAGCATTAAAATATAACATTTAGGGAATAACATACAGATCAACACTGCCCAACTAGATGCCAGGATAGCAAATACCTCCATGGCCACTGTATATTTGCCCTGAGCACTAAGAGAGGCTGGAATATAAGATATCCAGACACTAAGAAAGGCCAACATACTAAATGTAATAAACTGGGCTTCATTGAAACTGTCTGGGAGTTTTCGAGCCAAGAAGGCCACTATGAAGCTTATGGTGGCCAGAAGAAAGAGATAACCAAGCATGCCCCAAAATGCCACCGGTGACCCATTGTTACAGTCTACAATGATGAGATCTGGTTTAGCTTCCAAGTTGTATTGTGGGAATGGAGGAGCCACTGACATCCAAGTCATGCACAATATTAACTGTAAAATGAAGCAAATCAGAATAATTGTGTAGGAAACTTTTAGGGTTGTCCATTTTCTTAGATTGCTTCCTGGTCTAGTGGCCATGAAAGCAAAAACCACCATAATAGTCTTAGCCAATATACACGCAACACAGAGAGTGAAGATCAGACCGAAAGACACCTGGCGTAGGAGACATCTATCATGATCAGGGTAACCAATGAATCCTAGAGAGCAGAAGAAGCAGAGACTGAGGGATTGCAGTAGAAGACAACTTAGTGAGTAATTACTGGCCTTCACGAGTGGTGTGTGTTTATAGTAGATGAAAAAACCGCTTCATTGAAACTGTCTGGGAGTTTTCGAGCCAAGAAGGCCACTATGAAGCTTATAGTGGCCAGAAGAAAGAGATAACCAAGCATGGCCCAAAAGGCCACAGATGACCCATTGTTACAGTCTACAATGATGAGACCTGGTTTAGCTTCCAAGTTGTATTGTGGGAATGGAGGAGCCACCGACATCCAGGTGATGCACAATATTAACTGTAAAATAAAGCAAATAAGAATAATTGTGTAGGAGACTTTTAGGGTTGTCCATTTTCTTAGATTGCTTCCTGGTCTAGTGGCCATGAAAGCAAAAACCACCATAATAGTCTTAGCCAATATACATGCAACACAGAGAGTGAAGACCAGACCAAAGGACACCTGACGAAGGAGACATCTATCATGATCAGGATAACCAATAAATCCTAGAGAGCAGAAGAAGCAGAGACTGAGGGATTGCAGTAGAAGACAACTTAGTGAGTAGTTACTGGCCTTCACGAGTGGTGTGTGTTTATAGTAGATGAAAAAACCCCAGATAACAGCTGGCACAAAAGAGGACACTATGCTGGTGGCTGCTACGGAAGCCCCTAATGGGTCTTCAAAAGACAGGAACTCTATAGGTTTTGGAAGACACCTGGATTTTTCAGCATCAGGCCATTGGTTCCATGGACATCTGTAGCAGTTCAAGGAATCTATAGATGAAAAAAAAATTAATTTGCTTTTTATTTCCCTTTGTTTACTAAAAAGTCTCTGAGACATTACAATCAAACAGATGGAATGAATACCATATCTAAGAGAAATAAGTTGCTTAGCTTCTTCCTATTTCTTTTTGGAAGTGAAGGATTTTTAAATGTTCGAGCGGGAAGCTAGGGAGAAGAAATTTTGGCACAATCGGCAGCGAAAAACAAAATGAATCGTAGAGTAATTGTATTTCCTGTGGCAAAAGGACCTGTTATGCATCTCAGGGACAATAAGCTTCTTCATCTATACCCAATTTACAAGTGAATCTATAGGACCTGCGAGAGAGTGAGGACTATGTTATTATCAACATAATCAAAGATCCTATAGGAACAAGATCAAATATCTCCATTTGCTGGACACCAGTAGGTTACATAAACATGGAGTGGAAGGAGATTGAAATTGGTGAGAGGCTTGATAAAGAGGAGGGAAGTGGGAGGAAGGATCAATATTGTTGGGCTGGGCCGGGTATAATGAGAACCTGCCCTACAGACCCCTCTTTATTTGCCCCACTGTTACAAATCTATGCTTTAGACACAAAATATAGTGATGGGCTCATCTATGTTTTCATGAAGTCCATGGTGAGAACATCTTGAATCTATCCAGTTCAGAATAATGTCCTGTTCCGACCCTGTAGTTGGGTGGTTGAGTCTGGACTGCCTACAAGGCTGTGCTACAGAGGGTGCTGAACTTTATTACTGCACATTGTACACCAATAATCAGTTAAGTTAACTGGACTGACTAGGATTCTGGATCTTACTAAGCAAGTGAACTGCCTCTTACATTGCCTTTCTCTTTACTGGACTATGGTCTTAATTTTTGTGCCAATTAGTTCTTTGTTAGATAAAACTGGTAAACAGTAGTTACTTTTGGTAAATTTGCTTCTATTGGTGATCACTAAGCTATTCACTGAACCTCCAAAGGCATGCTTCTCATATCCTTGCCATATTGGACAACATGACAGTCAATAAGAGATCCAAACTTCCACTATCCTCACCCAACTAACCTTCTGGCTATTCACAGGGTATGTGCTTGTGAGGCTACTCCTGATTATGTTACTTCCTCTTCTTGAGCTCTTCTTATCAGCTAAGTTTTATCAGATGCGCTCACACTAGTATATTTGGCTCACGACCTCCATAAACAATTAAGGGTTACCTTTACTCCAGAAATTGGTCTCCTCAACCCCAACAATTGAAGGAAAATAGCATCAGATATCTGCTTATTAATTTAGATCTGATGATAGGTTTCTTGTGACCTTCTAAACCCTAATCTATCTTTTGCAAATACTAGAATCTTTTCTACACTAAACTACAGTTTAACTAATATGCTAATTTCTGGCTACCCATTGGCTCCAAAGCTGTGGCTACAGCACATGTGCAGAGCTCCGAAGGAGCCGATGATGCAGAAGCAAGGCAGCAATGTTCTTGGAACAAGCAGGTGCAGAGGGATTGAAGAGGCTAATGGGCCATGAAGCAGCCTTTGCTCCAAATACCCGGAGAGGCTACTCCACGCCTCAGTAGCCTCTGCCAAAAATTAGCAAAGTGGTTAGATAAACTGTCGTTTAGTGTACAAAGTATTCTAGGATTATCTTAAGATAGATAAGGGTTTAGTATATCACTGGGGACCTACCATCCGATCTACCTTAATAGGTAGATTTCTGATGGTAGGTTTCCTCTTTTTCAGGGTAGGTTATCCTGAAAAAGACCATTCAAGAGGGACCAACTGCAACATCAGAGGTAGAAATACACTGATTCCAGATTGGAAGTTTGTCTGTAGATCCAGGTCTATCAGTGCAGATCATTGGCATTCCATAAATTGGCACACAGTAAGCATGCTTGGATCTCTACTGACCGGTGGGGGTCCTGGCCTGGAGAAGACTGTCTAGCACCTCTCAGCTGATAGTATAGATGCTTAGGATATGGTGGGGACAAGAATGGTGGGGCTAGTAAAGTACCCCCAATAAATGATTCAAGGTTTGGATTTGATGGTAGTTTTGGAAGGTCTACTTTGCATGAAAGACTTTGTTTGCTATTTTCACATATATAGCTGGGTATAGGGGTTTGGGTTCTGGGACCATTTTCATTGTTTGCACTTGTGATACATATAGACCGCTGTGGAGTATCACCTGTTTGATTTGAGATCTCTCCTTGTAGACATGGAATACAGTCATAGCAACATAGTGGTTTCCCTTGCTCGACAACCTTTCTGAATCCTACGTTACAGTTGTCACTACAGCGTGAGGATGGGAACTGGAGGCATAAAAATATGATACTATGACTTGAAGATTCCATGGACGTGATGTCACACAATATGAAAAAATATATATTTTCCCAGATTAAGACAAGTAAAGGCACCAGGGGTAATCATAGCAAATAAAATTGTGACCTCAGAAATCGATTTGTAGCATACTCTACTTTTCTTCTCTTTCTTGTCCCTACTTCTATCCCCTGTTAGTTTAAAGAGACATGCACCTCTCCAACAAGTTTTTCCCATCTGGCATGCCCACCCGTCCCTTGTCCTGGCGCCGTATAAAGCATTGGTTTCAGTATGTATGGGGCGCAGTGGCAGGGGATGGGTGGGAATGTCAGGTGGGCGGAAGTTGACGGAGCAGAGTGTGTCTGCCTCTGTAAACAAACAGGGCTACGGCACTGTTTTGGTGGGTGGCGGTCCAGGACAAGGCGTGACAAGGCGTGCAGGTTTTTTACAGCCCCCACCTGTTAAAACACTCAGACAAACCCTTTAATTTTTTTTTAGGAGTCTCTTTACCTCCCTCAATTAATAACCTATATGTTCTTATCCCTCAATCCCTATTGACAACTCCATCATTTGCTCCTTCATCACCACAATAAACCTCTCTCATTGCCTTTTCTCTATCTTTATATCCTTCTATTGGTTAATGTTAACCCCCCCTTCATAGTAAACACCAAATCCCACTGACATATCTTGTCAAAATGTATGTTTTATAATCTCTATACCTGCCCACCTGTTTACTCCCCAGGTTCCACATGATGACATCTGAATTTGTGGTGAGATCTTGAGGAGGAAGGAGCTTAGAGTTATAGTTGCCTATTTTAACTTGTGTCATGGTCCCGTCTGCTTTTAGTTGCCAGTTGACAATACTGTAAAATCCAGAAAGATCCCCATAATCATTAAAGTATTTCCCAGTGTTAATGTCAAGTTGGACGCTCCGAATATAGTAAATGAGCTGCAATGGAAAAGATGAAGCTTTGGTTGAACATTATCATTAAAGATCTCACCATCAACAATTATGAAAAACTGGAAGAATCATAGAGTCATGTTATCGTAGTATTTTTTTGACTCCTTCACACTCTGTGCCGTACATGTACGGTGCATAGGTGTGGAGTCTATGTGAAGAGGGCTTATGGGCAGCAAACATCCAATGCTAACACCCACGATCGGTGCTCAACCCCTTCAATGCCACGAGTGGAGCCGCCTTCTTTGTTGCGAGCGCCGCTCCCTGGGACATCATTGGGGAGAGGCGATTGGTTGCCATGACAGCATTGGGTCTTTGTCAAACCCGAGGCTGTCTGGTTTCTGAAGTTTTGCTACTAAGTAGTATTATTTTTAACGCACAGTAAAAGTTATAAAAACTGAGCCAAAAAGAAAGTGACTTAAATGTGTTTTGTTGACAATTTCACCACATTTGGAATTTTTTTCCAGCTTCCTAGTACACAGCATTGAATAATAAATAACCTCACTGAGAAGTAAAATTTATTATGCATAACATAAACCCTCACACAGCGTTGTACAAGGAAAAATGAAAAAATTATGGATTCTTGAAGGTGGAGAGCAAAAATGAATTAAAAAACCCTGAGTCCTTAACGAGGACCCGTCACCCTAAAAACTCACTAGGAGCTGCTTACTAAAATAAGCTGCTCCTAGAACTATCCCATTTTTAGCAGTGATAAAATGCTAGCTTTAACGAAAACCCTCCGATAATGCAGCGCCATAGCCTCGGAATGCCAGACCAAGTTTACAGCGGTCCGGTGTATTCATGAGGGGGTGGTCCGAGGCGCTGCTTCTTCCCCGCACCGCCCCTCACGCCATAGACCAGCGTGACTGCCTGCCTTTATGTGGCAGTTACCGCCTCCTCGCACTGCTCCCTCATGAATACGCCAGACCACTGTGATCTTGGTATTAGAAATGGGGTAGCGCTAGGAGCTTCTTACTTGAATAAGCTGCTCCACATGCATTTATGTTAGTTAGGGTGACAGGTCCTCTTTAAGGGGTTAAAGAAGAAAATCACAAACCACCTTAATGGGATGGGAGTGTAGACAAGAATAAAAAAAAATCCCATTCCTGCAATGCAACCATTGTACTGTTTACCGCCTGGGCCAGAATTGATGTCACACGACTGCTCAGGTTCATCGGAAGCAAGAACGATGACATCACTGTGGCCATCAGCATTCTCTCTCTATGAAGAAATATTGTAAACGACTTTGAAGACCCAACATACCAGACTATTTCCTAGTATTAACATATTTCAGGATGCTTTGTTGGCAATATTATACATTATTGTGTTTGACTCTATTGTATGAATAATTACCTGCCATGGTTTGAAATTCAAAAAATCTGCACAGGTCCCATTGAAAAATGGCCCCTCACCACTTTTACAACTTCTCAGATCTTCCCAAGCTTTAGCTATGACATGGACAGCAGCAGACATATAATATGTTGATTTTAAACTGGAGATGTAGTTGGAATTGTTCATTACATCTTCCAGACGTTCTGATCCTGTACACAACCTCACTGGGTTTATTGAGGAAACATTTTGGTTCTGAGGGAGAAACTGGCAGGAGAAGACTTTCTCCCAATACATCTTGGTCCATGTTGTTGGTGTAGATGTAGATGGATGGATCTTGGACAGGAATTGGCTTAATCCGGGGACAACATAATCTTCAGCGGCCAAGCCAAGACTTCCAGATAAAGCTGGGAAATATTGTTTTGAGGACAACAACACGGACCTGGACCATCCAGCATTCCCAATAAAAATCTTTCCTGTGATAGTTTGCTTCACCATCTCATTTATTAAAGGAACACATTCAACTTCATTCGAAAAAATGACCACAGCTGTAGCAGTAGATTCTTTAATGGTCTTCACTATACGTGGGACATTGCGATCGGCTTGGCCAAGGAGAATATATTCAATGAAGGCCACACAGGCTCCAGATTTCACAATTTCTTCCTTTATTGGCTGAATTCCCTGAAGACCATAATCATTGTTAAGAGCTACAAGACCAATCCAAGTCCAGCCAAAACTGAGAATAAGCTGTGCCAATCCTTTTGCTTGGATAAAATCACTCGAGAGAGTCCTGAAGAAGGATGGAAACATTTTTCTGTTGCCTAAGATTGAAACACTGGAGAACGGACTGATCTGAAAAGACAAACAACGAGAAAATATTCAATAAAGTAAAATTGAAGCAAACTTCAGTTTTACAATATAGTAACAGTGGTCAACAATCGCTTTTTGTTAAAGGGATATTTATACTAACCCCTGTCATGTATCGTTAAAGACTCTGAAATTAGAAAAATGTAGGTTCTGCCTCGACTTGACATCAGGATAGAGGTTTTGTTTGGTGGCGTCAAGAAAGGGTCAAGGATGAAGACAAATTAAATACATGAATAAGGACACAAATCGGATTTGTCTCCCATTTGGAAATCCAGTCCTTGTTTAGAGAGGATTGAACAAGTAGCATAGTCACAAATCAAGACTTATTGGTGGTTAAAGAAGGTTTTACAATTCTACAACCCACAGCTGGTAAAGTAAATTAAAGTTGATGTACCTATCTATAAACTATACAATGGTGCGGGAAGAGCAACTCTGATAGTATGAGGGACACCAAGGTTCTTACCTGCGGGTATCTGAAGGCCCCCAAAACATGTGCTAAGATGACTGAATTGGATGAAATGGTGGCTCCAATAGCAGTGGTGAACAGTGATCTAGAAGTACACTGGTTGTCGGTGATCGAGGTCCTGGAGTCAGTCAGAAACTGTAAAGCCGCTTGTAAATCATAATGAGGTATATTACATGTTTCGTACATCTGGAATCCTAATGTCACGTTTGACAAAACATTGGGATCTTTGTTGATTTCCTCAATTGAAAACAGGAATGTCTGGAACCTGTGATAATATTCTATACTGAACCCTCAAGAAATAAAAAATGTAAATCTAAGAAAGTGTTTAACATTTCAATGTATTTTGTGATTATTCTCATACATACATTTATTCATTTCGATGGTTTTAAAAAATGTACCTATCTGAAAAAAATGTACTATCTGAAGATAATTTTCATAACCGTAGCTATGTTTTCCCATAGAAATGAGAACTGTCCTTGGATATGACCACCCTCGCACTCTGGTAGTGCCCTGGTAAGCCCTGACTGACAACCTGGATTCAGTGGCAATTACCACAGGATGGCTGTGAAAAATTCAGTGAATTCTTATCATTTTATATGCAAAAACATTTTTTTTTGTACAATCACTTCAACAGCAGTGGTCGTATCCAAGGACAAACAATCTAATTTCTGAGGGACCATATTACTACATTTATGGGAAAATATCTTCACACAGGGACATTTTTTTAATAATATCCAATTCAAGAAATGTATATATAAGACAGATTAATTAAATTAAAGGGGTATGCTCATACCTGAATACCCCATTCAGGTTTAAGGAGGAAGGACCTCCCTGTGAGAATACTATATCAATTATTAAGATTCTTTTCTGCTGCCTTATCAAAGATAAGATTTAAACCCTAGACCTACTGCATGGAAGGCAGGAACAGTAACAGTGATCCAAAGGCCACATTTTGAAGGTTTTACCAATGTTGGGATAATGTATGGTTAATTGAAATCTGTCAATCAAATTAAGAAATACACCCATCAACACATTAGGTTATATTATTGAAGGCAAAGTTATTTGTATTTATATGTATTTTTTTATTTCCATTTTTCAAAATTTTCAAATGTATCACACAACAGAAGTATCACAACTTTTGTTAAAAAAAATTCACATTTATTGCTTAGATTTTCTTAATAATTATAATTCTATAAGCTTGTCCTAAATAAAATATAAAATGTTTACTTTCCATTGGGAAATAAATTTTTTTTCTTTTTAAATTATCAAAACTTTCCTTATATGAGATTGCTGTAACTAGGACGACTAATTGAATACTTAGCATAAGGCCACATACATAAACTTGTAGATGCTTAAAAATACTTGCAAAAAAACCCAAGATGGAGTATAAAAGAGGTAAAATAACTTATCAGCTTGCAGTTGTCTTTCATGGGTTGGTCTATTTTTGTTTGGAAGGGGGGATATTTGTGTTAAAATTTATTTATATGGTCTTTACCATTTACACACATACACGAAAACCCTTTCTGAACGCCATCGAAGACATTTCTGATGGAAAAGCTAAAAGTGAAGGCATAGGAGACCATAAGGGATCTTCTAAGATCCTAATGTTTATTCTCTCCTTATCTACAAAACCATAGACTTCAAAGAGGTTGGGTTTCTTTTTCTCATGATTTCACACTCTATATGAAAGAACGTCAAGATATTTCTGTGAATTTTAACTCAACAACTTAACAATTAACAACTTAAAACTTAATATTTCATTGTACTTTTTGTCTCCAACTTTGGCTCCAAGTTTGGAGTTGTTTTGTGAATCACTGGACCATGATATGGATTTGAACCTCAGCTATGATCCATGTTCTCTACGAAAGAAATTTGAAAACCTGATTGGACCTTGTATGGTAAATTGTATGACATGGAGATATGGATATTATGTCACTCATTATCCATTATAGAATCAGACCTACTTACAATCTGCATGTTGTCTTCTGTGGCTGGACTTTGAATGAAAGTTTCTGGTAGATCTGGTCAGAGTTAATAGGCAATCCAACCCCAATCATCACATCTCCATGTTGTCTTATTCCATCTAAGTCTGAGGTAGGGGGCAATCTACACATCTGCCCCGTGGAGTAAGTGAAGTGTAACATGAGGACTGTCAGGAATGCTACATACATATGACTCATATAGAAGTTCTCCATTGACTTGGATAGACTGTGAATATAAAGCATAAATCACACAATACATTTTAGTAGAAATAGGTGACATTTCCTAAGGTAATAATTACCTGTAAAGAAATCCACAGGCTCGGCCCAGAATTCATTTCCAAAAACTTTATATGTAAACATTTTAAATATATATTTTTTATTTCATTACATTTTATTTCAATTTATTGTGTTTCTTTTATAAATATGATGCAATAAAATAGGCAATTTCCATTTTCAGAAAAAAATGTGTTAAAATGTTTTGCATTGGTAGATTTTATTTAATACAATTGTTATAGTAATTTATGTGTATTTTACATTTTTTCTCTTCCTTTTTAACCGATTTTTTAAAATTATCACCAAAACACAGTATCAGGATTTTAAATTTAAACTTAAAATTTTATCCATCTTATATTTTGCGCTAAGTTTCTGAATTTTTATTTCTATATTTATTACAAAATCGGAATGATGATAATGTACAAGTTTTGATATTTTTTTGAACTTTTTTTTATGATTCCTTATTACTGTGTAATAAAAAAATGTTTCAATATGAAATAGTCATCAAAAGAAATTAAACTGGAGCATGGTTTATATTATATTCTCTCCAATTGTATTGATCTGTGAAATATATGTCCCTTAAATTAATCAGTTAACTAATCATTGTTGTGAAATTATAATGTAAAATATTTTTGAGGATACATTTTTAAAGTTAAA
Organism: Engystomops pustulosus; assembly: GCA_019512145.1. NCBI lineage: Eukaryota > Metazoa > Chordata > Amphibia > Anura > Leptodactylidae > Engystomops > Engystomops pustulosus. The sequence goes on from WNYA01001438.1 coordinate 16,511, forward strand.
ATTGCTAAACTCTGAATATAGAACATTATGTTAGTATTGGATAATGTGTTAGGATCCTACTACGAGTAATATGTCTTAGACTTACGATTCCCGTGGCCTTCGAGTCCTCTCTCCTCTGTATCTACATAACCGCTCTACACTTTTATAGACTGGAGCACGTTCAGTCACAGGTGTCCCAGGGCATTGTAAGAGCATTTGATGGTGATTATAATTTCATTATAATCATCGATGAGACTTGGGTTTATTTTTCACTTGAGAAAGTGAGCAGATGCTTCCTCCGTGCTCTTTTTTTGTGCTCTAAAAGATGGTCAGAAAATGATTTCAATGATTTAAAAAAATCAATTAAAATATAAAAACCAGTTCAACATTTTATCACAGGAAGTTGTGTGATCTCAATGTATATCAGAGTAATTAAGATGGAAGTTGGGGGTAATCATCAAGTTGTCTTTATTTACTACTTTTGTAAAATGATATGGGGCAGATGTATTATTGATGATTTTGTCTATGTTTGACGTGGTTTTGGCGCAGTTGTGGTGCAAATGCTGTTTTGCGACTTTTCATTGCACCAAACAAACATAGGACAATGCAAGGCACTGTGACATAGACCCTGTTTGCGCCAAATTCATTATTTATACAGACTAGTTCTCTCGATAATTGTGAAACTGAATTCATGAATAGCTACTTTCCATTTATAATACAACAAACAATGCACATAAAAAGAGAAAAGCTCAAATTTAGGGCCAGTTGTATCACTTTTTTGTTGTTGTTTTTGAACCTTTTCATATTGTTGTACTGTTTTTGCACCAGTCAATCATTACAGATGTTTTGCTGCACATAATAATCATTCATTATTTGCAACTTTTTTATTTAATTGCAATTTAGGCACAAAAACACTCCAGTCTGAAGGTGGTGTAGAGAAGCAACACTGTACAGTACAGCAGCAGAGCAGCTTATCCCCTGTATAGTGCAGCAGTAGAGCAGTGTATCCCCCTGTATAGTACAGCAGGAGAGCTCAGACAGTTTCTACACTACGTGCAGCCTCCGTTTACAGTTCATGAGCTTCTATTTACAAATAATTTCCAAAATAAGCAGCTCAGAGCAGGATAGAAGAGAAGTGAGTGGGAGCCGCAGACAGGACAGAGAAGTATTCCCGTGTGGCAGGATAGAAGAAAAGTGAGTGGGGAACACAGGACAGAGAAGTGTCCCCATGTAGCAGGATGACCAAACTAGTATCTGAGGAGGAATACTTGAAAGAATTACAGAGGGGCAGCAGAAAATCAGCACTGGAGGATCCCTTCCTGGAGAAGCCATTGCTAAGGGAAATCACTAAGTGCAGCTTTGCACACACCTGGGATCTGTTGTGAGGGTCATTTTCATGGTGAGGTGTGGGAGAGAAGCAGAGTGGAACTTGTAGGAGGATGTCAAAGATTGCGCCTAATTGCGCCTAAAGTGCAGTCGCAAAATTGTGCTGACAGTCACAAGTGATTAATAAGAGGCAGGAACTCAACTCAGATGGCACAGATGGCTGTAGCTTGTGATAATTCAGGCGCAACAATGTGCCTCATTTAGGCACAAAAGCAGAACTAGTGCTCTACAACTGTGATACATCTGGCCCCATACTGTAGCGTTGTGGATAATGATTTCATTCAGTAGATAAGAGTCATTGGTGGCTCCTTACCATAAGCGGTTGTATAATAGCCACAACCAAGTACTTTATTTTACTGTTTTATCCACGAGGCAGCCCATGGTGACCCAATCGCAGGGATCTAGTGGGTATTTTCATATAGAGACATATGCACTTGACAGTAGGATAAAAATGATTGCTTTATTATATAAAAAACATTGGGGCAGATTTACTTACCCGGCCCTTTCGCGATCCAGCGGCGCGTTCTGTGCGGTGGATTCGGGTCTTCCGGCGATTCACTAAGGCAGTTCCTCCGCCGTCCACCAGTTGTTGCTGCTGCGCTGAAGTTTCCCGAGGTCCACCGGAATGCACGAGCCTATACCTGGTGAAGGTAAGCGCGAGTCCCACGACAATTTTTTTTTTTTAAATGCAGCGGTTTTTCCGAATCCGTCGGGTTTTCGTTCAGCCACGCCCCCCAATTTCCGTTGCATGCATGCCGGCGCCGATGCGCCACAATCCGATTGCGTGCACCAAAATCCCGGGGCAACACAGGGAAAATCGTCACTAATTGGAAATATTCGGGTAACACGTCGGCAAAACGCGAATCGGGCCCTTAGTAAATGACCCCCATTAGGATCAGTGGAAGTGGATGTTCTGTACCACTTTGGACGATGTTGTAGGCTGACACCTGGGATCGGAGTCTAATTGGTACCTGGTTTCCACCAGAGCCTGCCGCAAAGCAGGTTGGACTTGTTGCAGCGTGGTACCACCAGATCTTTCCACAGGCGCGACTCTGGTGGTTACTGGCCAGGCAGGCTCCGGTGGCACAGTAAGGCACATGGTGGCGCCTGCGACCTGGGATATGGGTCGCAAAGGCACCCGTGGCAGTGACACATTTAACATAAAAAAATATGTTTCTAACTTTAATAAAATCTATGTATTATAATTAAAAAATGTAGGCACAAGTTGTGGCGCAAATTGACTCTATTCTCCAGTCTTCTCCTGTAGCATCCTTTCCTTCAGACTCCTCCTGCAGCCCCCTGTAGCATCCTGTCCTTCAGCCTCCACCTGTCCTCTTTCCTTCTTCACTGGCCCCTTGTCCTCCAGCATCCTCCTGTCCTCCAGCCTTCTCCTGTGGTCCTCTTTCCTCCAGCCTCCTCCTGTCCTCCAACCTTCTCCTGTGTCCCCCTGTCCTCCAGCCTCCTCCTGTGGCCCCTTGTCCTGCAGTCTTCTCCTGTGGTCCCCTGTAATCTATCCTACTTTTGTAGCCTCCTGTCCTCCAGCTTCCACCTGTCCTCTATCCTTCTTCACTGGCCCCTTGTCCTCCAGCATCATCCTGTCCTCCAGCCTTCTCCTGTGGTCCTCTGTCCTTCAGCCTCCTCCTGTCCTCTAACCTTCTCCTGTGGCCCCCTGTCCTCCAGCCTCCTCCTGTGGCCCCTTGTCCTGCAGTCTTCTCCTGTGGTCCCCTGTAATCTATCCTACTTTTGTAGCCTCCTGTCCTCAGCTCCTCCTGTGGCTCCCTGTCCCTCTATTCTCCCTCCTGTGGCCCCCTGTCTTTCTATCCTCCTCCTGTGGCCCTGTCCTCTATGCACCTCCTGTGGCCTCCTGTACTGCAGCTCCTCCTGCAGCCTTCTGTCCCCCAGCCTCTCCTGCTGCCTCCTGTCCTCCACCTCCTCCTCTGATACCCTGTCCTTATCCTCCTCCTCTGGACTCCTGTATTCTATCCTCTTCCTCTGGCCCCTGTCCTCAGCTCCTCCTCCTGCTGCCTTCTGTCCTTCAGCCTCCTCCAGTGGCCCTGTCCTCCGCCCCCTCCCAGTGGCCCCCTGTTCTCCAAACTCCTCTCTGGCCTCCTGTCTTCCTGCCTCCTCCTGTGGGCCCTATCCTCCTCCTCTCCTTGCCCACTTTCCTCTATCCCCCTCTTTCTGTGGCCCCCTATCCTCTTTCCTGGTCTGTGGCCCTAGTCCTCCTGCTCCCCTATGGCCCCCTGTTCTCTATCCTCATCTCCTCTGGCCCCCTTGTCTTCTATCCTATTTCTTCCTCTGGCTCCCTATCCTCTATCCTCCTCTTCCTCTGGCCTCCTATCCTCTATCTTGGTCTGGTGGCCCTGTGCTCCGGCCTCCTCCTAGGGCCCCCTGTTCTCTATCCTCCTCTTCATCTGGCCCCCTATCCTCTATCTTGGTTTGGTGGTCCCTGTCCCCCACCTCCTCCTATGGCCTTTGTCCTCTATCCTCCTCTTCCTATGGCCCCCTATTCTCTATCCTGGTCTGGTGGCCCCTGTCCTCCAGCCTCCTCCATGGCCCCCTGTCCTCCAGCCTCTTCACGGGCCTCCTGTATTACAGCCTCCTCCTGTGGCCCTGTCATCTATCCTCCTTTGCCCCCGTCTTCTATCCTTCTCTTATGTGCCCCCTGTCCTCTATCCTTCTCTTCCTGTGGCCCCCTATGCTCTACCCGGTCCAGTGGCCCCCTGTCGTCCAGTCTCATCAAGTGGCCCTGTGTCCTCCAGCCTCCTCCTCTGGCCTACTGTTCTCAGTCCTCCTACTGTGGCCCCCGTCCTCTATCCTCCTCTTCCTTTGGCCCCTAGTCCTCTATCCTCCTCTTCCTCTGGCCCCCTTTCCTCCATCCTCTTCTTCCTCTGGCCCCTTATCCTCTATCTGATCTGGAGGCCCCTGTCCTCCAGCCTCCTCCTATGGCCCCCTGTGGTCCCCTGTAATCTATCCTACTTTTGTAGCCTCCTGTCCTCCAGCTTCCACCTGTCCTCTATCCTTCTTCACTGGCCCCTTGTCCTCCAGCATCATCCTGTCCTCCAGCCTTCTCCTGTGGTCCTCTGTCCTTCAGCCTCCTCCTGTCCTCTAACCTTCTCCTGTGGCCCCCTGTCCTCCAGCCTCCTCCTGTGGCCCCTTGTCCTGCAGTCTTCTCCTGTGGTCCCCTGTAATCTATCCTACTTTTGTAGCCTCCTGTCCTCCAGCAGAAGCTAGTTGCGTCGTACACACTGTGATACTCTGGCCGCCCTACTGGTAGGCGTTGTGGTTATATGATTTCTGTCGTAGATAAGAGTCATTGGTGGCTCCTTACCCATAAGCTTTGTATAATACGCCAAACAAGCGAAGTATACTTTATTATTTACTGTTTATCACGTTATACGGCCGCCCATGTGACCCAATCGCAGTGGGATCTATGGTATTTTCATATAGAGACATAGCACTTACAGTAGGATAAAATGATTGCTTTTTATATAAAAAACATTGGGGCAGTATTTACTTACCCGGCCCTTTCGCGATCCACGGGCGCGTTCTGTAGCGGTGGATTCGGGTCTTCGATCGCGGCTATTCACTAGGCAGTTCCTCCGCCGTCCACCATTGTTGCTGCTGCGCGAAGTTCCCGAGGTCCACCGGAATGCACAGCCTATACCTGTGTGAAGGTAAGCGCGATTCCCACGACAATTTTTTTTTTAATGCGATGAGCGGTTTTTCCGATCCGTCGGGTTTTCGTTCATGACCTGCCCCCCAATTTCCGTTGCTGCATGCCGGCGCCGATGTAGGGCCTACACACAGTCCGATTGCGTGCACCAAAATCCAGGGGCAACACAGGGAAAATCGTCACTATCGGAAATTTTCGGAGTACACACTAGGTCGGCAAAACGCGGAATCGGGCCCTTAGTAATGACCCCCCATAGGATCATGGAAGTGGATTGTTCTGTACACACTTTGGACGATGTTTGTGTAGGCTGACAACCTTGGATCGGAGTTCTATTGGTTAACCAGGAAAAGTGGTTTGCCAAAGCATGTCTGGCGCAAAGCGTTTGACTTGTGCAGGCGTGGTACCGATAACCAGATCTTTCCACAGGCGCAGACTCTGGTGGTTATACTGGCCGGCAGGCTCCGGTGGCACAGTAAGGCACATGTGGCGCCTGCACCTGGGATTGGGTCCAAAGCAGCACCCGTGGCAGGAACATTTAACATAAAAAAAATATGTTTCTAACTTTAATAAAATCTATGTATTATAATTAAAAAATGTGTAGGCAAAAGTTGTGGCCGCAATTGACTCTATTCTCCATCTTCTCCTGTAGCATCCTTTCCTTCAGACTCCTCCTGCAGCCCCCTGTAGCATCCTGTCCTTCAGCTCCACGTGCCTCTTTCCTTCTTCACTGGCCCCTTGTCCTCCAGCATCCTCCTGTCCTCCAGCCTTCTCCTGTGGTCCTCTTTCCTCCACCATCCTCCTGTCCTCCAACCTTCTCCTGTGGCCCCCTGTCCTCCCAGCCTCCCTCCTGTGGCCCCTTGTCCTGCATCTCTCCTGTGGTCCCCTGTAATACTCTCCTACTTTTGTAGCCTCCTGTCCTCGCAGCTCCACCTGTCCTCTATCCTCTATCACTGGCCCCTTGTCCTCCAGCATCATCCTGTCCTCCATCCTTCTCCTGTGGTCCTCTGTCCTTCAGCCTCCTCCTGTCCTTACCTTCTCCTGGGGGCCCCCTGTCCTCCAGCCATCCTACCGAGTTGTCCCTTGTCCTGCAGTTTCTCCTGTGGTCGCCCTTAATGGTCCCCTGTAATCTATCCTACTTTTGTAGCCTCCTGTCCTCCAGCCTCCTCCTGTGGCTCCCTGTCCTCTATTCTCCTCCTGTGGCCCCCTGTCTTCTATCCTCCTCCTGTGGCCCCTGTCCTCTATGCACCTCCTGTGGCCTCCTGTACTGCAGCTCCTCCTGCAGCCTTCTGTCCCCCAGCCGTCTCCTGCTGCCTCCTGTCCTCCTACCTCCTCCTCTGATACCCTGTCCTTTATCCTCCTCCTCTGGACTCCTGTATTCTATCCTCTTCCTCTGGCCCCTGTCCTCCAGCCTCCTCCTGCTGCCTTCTGTCCTTCAGCCTCCTCCAGTGGCCACTGTCCTCCAGCCTCCTCCAGTGGCCCCCTGTTCTCCAAACTCCTCCTCTGGCCTCCTGTCTTCCTGCCTCCTCCTGTGGGCCTCTATCCTCCTCCTCTTGCCCACTTTCCTCTATCCCCCTCTTTCTGTGGCCCCCTATCCTCTTTCCTGGTCTGGTGGCCCTAGTCCTCCTGCCTCCTATGGGCCCCTGTTCTCTATCCTCATCTTCCTCTGGCCCCCTGTCTTCTATCCTATTCTTCCTCTGGCTCCCTATCCTCTATCCTCCTCTTCCTCTGGCCTCCTATCCTCTATCTTGGTCTGGTGGCCCTGTGCTCCGGCCTCCTCCTAGGGCCCCCTGTTCTCTATCCTCCTCTTCATCTGGCCCCCTATCCTCTATCTTGGTTTGGTGGTCCCTGTCCCCCAGCCTCCTCCTATGGCCCTTTGTCCTCTATCCTCCTCTTCCTATGGCCCCCTATTCTCTATCCTGGTCTGGTGGCCCCTGTCCTCCAGCCTCCTCCAGTGGCCCCCTGTCCTCCAGCCTCCTTCACTGGCCTCCTGTATTACAGCCTCCTCCTGTGGCCCCTGTCATCTATCCTCCTTTGCCCCCCTGTCTTCTATCCTTCTCTTAGTGTGCCCCCCTGTCCTCTATCCTTCTCTTCCTGTGGCCCCCTATGCTCTACCCTGGTCCAGTGGCCCCCTGTCGTCCAGTCTCATCAAGTGGCCCTGTGTCCTCCAGCCTCCTCCTCTGGCCTACTGTCTTCCAGTCTCCTACTGTGGCCCCCTGTCCTCTATCCTCCTCTTCCTTTGGCCCCTAGTCCTCTATCCTCCTCTTCCTCTGGCCCCCTTTCCTCTATCCTCTTCTTCCTCTGGCCCCTTATCCTCTATCTTGATCTGGAGGCCCCTGTCCTCCAGCCTCCTCCTATGGCCCCCTGTTCACTTTCTTCCCTTTCCTCTGGCCCCCTGCCCTCTATCCTCCTCTTCCTATGGCCCCCTATTCTCTATCCTGCTCTGCTGGCCCCTGTCCTCCAGCCTCCTCCTATGGCCCCCTGTCCTCCAGCCTCCTCCAGTGGTCCCCTTTCCTCCAGCCTCCTTCACTGGCCTCCTATCTTCCAGCCTCCTCCTGTGGCCCCTTTTCTCTATCCTCCTTTGCCCCCCTGTCTTCTATCCTTCTCTTAGTGTGGCCCCCTGTCCTCTATCCTTCTCTTCCTGTGGCCCCCTATGCTCTACCCTGGTCCAGTGGCCCCCTGTCCTCCAGCCTCATCAAGTGGCCCTGTGTCCTCCAGCCTCCTCCTCTGGTCTACTGTCTTCCAGTCTCCTACTGTGGCCCCCTGTTCTCTATCCTCCTCTTCCTTTGGCCCCCTGTGCTCCGGCCTCCTCTTCCTCTGGTCCCCTATCCTCTATCCTAGTCTGGTGGCCCCTGTCCTCCAGCCTCCTCCTATGGCCCCCGTTCTCTATCCTCCTCATCCTCTGGCCCCCTGTCCTCCAGCCTCCTCCTGCGACCCCCTGTCCTCCAGCCTCCTCCAGCTTCTTAGACCAGGTCCCCTGTCCTCCAGCCTCCTCCTCTGCCCTGCTGTCTTCTAGCCTCCTCTTCCTGTGGCCCCCTGTCCTCTATCCTGATCTGGTGGCCCCTGTCCTACACCCTCCTCCTGTCCTCTATCCTCCTCCGTGGCCCCCTGTGGGTATTTAACAAAAAAACCCTATGTTTCTTCCCTTCCCTCATTCCCCTGCCTCAGTCACTTCTTCTCCCAGCTCAGTCTGTAACTCAAAAGGGGAAGGGTGGCCGACCGAGGGGCAGAGCTTCCTCCTCACATGTCCTCTATCCTCCTATGTTGCCCCCTGTGGATATTTAACAAAAAAGACCCTCTGTTTCTTGCCTTCCCTCTTTCCCCTGCCGCAGTGTAACTCGAAGGTTGGAAGGTGGCTGACCGAGGGGCTGAGCTACCTCCTCACATGCCTAAAGGAGTCATATGAGCAACATTTGATAAGGGACTTGACCCGCCTTCTGCTTGCTCTGATGCAAGTGATGCTCTGCAGCAGACAAGGGAAAGCCGGGACAACCTCCCAGCTGTCAGTGCATTTCAAAAAACAACATGTAAAATTTCTGTGCTCAGCTCTTGGCCCCCACATTTGTGCTCCTGTACAGCACCTCCCTCCCCCCTGATGTCATCTCACCAGGCTGCGAGCTCCGTGTAGGAGCAGGAGGGAGGAGCAGCACAACTAGCACAAAGGTGGGAGCTGAGAGCTAAGGAGTCTGCAGCACAGAGAATTCACATGTCATATTTTGAAATGCATCCAAACCAAAGCCCAACCCCTAGGACAGTGGTGGCTAACCTATGGCACGGGCCTTTTCTGTGGGCACTCAGGCCATCACCAGAGATGACTTCAGGTATCTTCCTGCAGTCCCAGACAGCCCAGGACTTGTTGTGCACAGATCTATTTTAAAGTGACAGTGCTACCTGGGACTACTGGAGGAGTGGGATGGTGTGGACAGATCTGGATTATCATTGTAGCTCCTGCTCCGGCCTGACAACTCTTCCTGTTTATGGGACCCTGGAGGGAAGCTACAATGCTCATCCAAATTTCTTCTATTTTCTGCTTTATTGGTGTCCTCAGGGTGCCGGTATCAATGAAAACTGTGACAGAGAAGGGAGTATAAAACACAAATAACACAAATTTCTGTGTTGGCACTTTGTGATAAATAAGTGGGTTTTGGTTGTAGTTTGGGCACTCGGTCTCTAAAAGGTTCGCCATAACTGCCCTAGGACTACACAGAGGATTCTGCTAGGGTGCAAGGTAAGTTATAACACACAATTATATTGTATTGAAAATACTTAGAGAAAGCAGAAAGACATATTTGCACGGCAGGTGTGATGGGCTTCTGTAACCTGAAGTCACTGGTGACAGGTTCCCTTTAAATCGACATCCTTTATATTTATTTGTCCCATGTCTATTGTACTCTTTTGGTCCCAGCCTTTGAAATACTTTTTGCGTTCCATGAGTGTTTGTATACTTCCGGGTATAAGACTTTATATGCTTTATTTGCTTTATATGTGTCCCATACTCCCCTACCTGATGTATGAGTGGTGGTCAGCCTATCCGGAATCCCCTTTGTGTATATAATGGCTCACAGGTATTACCCATCACCCCTGAGGAAGCCCGGGGAATGGACGATACACGCCTTGGTTCACCCCCTTTCTCTTTGTGTAATGTATATTGGTTTTCTATGAGACACTTGCATCTTGGTCTGTCTTGGCTACTTTGTACTATAACATTATTATTGCTATTGTGGATACCTGATTAATGCATTGGTTAGCCTCCCATCACACAGGTCCTTATTTTGGACAGATTGGGGGTCATTTACTAAGGGTCGGGTTTCCCGAAAATTACCGATTTGCGCCGAATTGCCCCGGGTTTTTGGCGCACGCGATCGGATTGTGGCGCATCGGCACCGGCATGCACGCAACGCAAATCGGGGGCATGGCCATTGGAAAACCCGACGTATTAGGAAAAAACGCAAAATTTTTTTTAAAAAATGTGTCGCTTGACACGCACTTATCTGCACCCAGGATACCTTGGTGAACATTAGTGCACTCCGACGGACTTCAGCGCAGCAGCGACACATGGTGGACATCGGGCGCACTACCTTAGTGAATCGCCAGAAGACCCAAATCAGCGTTGGAGAACCCGTCGCTGGATCACGAATGGACCGGCTAAGTAAATCTGCCCCATTGAGTACCATATTGTGTGGTTATTATATACTCTATTCTCATATTGAATTGTTTGTATTCAGGTGTATATATTATGATGTACCCAACAACACATCTCTATTTTTTTATTCATATGGTTCTCCGGGATGTTTGGGCCTCCCATAGGGGGTTTATGGACCTTTTTTTTTCAAGGTATACATTTCAGCCATAAAGGTAGTGGAGGCTATAGCCAGAAGCTGTTTAGACCCGGTCTGACCTGGCGGATATTGCATCTAGATCTACTAAAAGGCAGGAGCCTCTTAGTAGATCTGGGAGAAGGAGTGCTGGGGGGGGGGTGGGGGGGGGGGGGGGTTAAAATGCCTCCTATGCCTTTACAGAATAATAATGAGGTAGGTGAAACAGGTTTATAAGAACAAGAATATAGATATATAAAATATAGAATATTTATTACGTATGACTTTCAATTAAAAGACCAGAGGATCAGGGTGCCAATTGTTAAAGGGGTCTCCATCTAAGTCAATTTTTCTCAACAAGATAATAAAATGACTTCCCCTCGAATGAAAACTTTATCAGAGTTCTTACTACATCTTTATAGTAGCATCTAAATCATATATACAATATCATTATTCTACAGTATATTAGGTCCTATATTAAATTAACTGTAGGTCTATAATCTATTTGTTGCTCTTTTATCCTTATTTCTCATCATGAGATTTTCTTTCGAGTTCATCTCTGGTCTAAGCAGTAAAATATAACATTTAGGAAAGAACATACAGATCAACACTGCCCAACTAGATGCCAGGATAGCAAATACCTCCATGGCCACTGTATATTTGCCCTGAGCACTAAGAGAGGCCGGAATATAAGATATCCAGACACTAAGAAAGGCCAACATACTAAATGTAATAAACTGGGCTTCATTGAAACTGTCTGGGAGTTTTCGAGCCAAGAAGGCCACTATGAAGCTTATGGTGGCCAGAAGAAAGAGATAACCAAGCATGGCCCAAAAAGCCACGGGTGACCCATTGTTACAGTCAACAATGATGAGACCTGGTTTAGCTTCCAAATTATATTGTGGGAATGGAGGAGCCATTGACATCCAACTCATGCACAAAATTGATTGGATAAAGAAACAGATAGAAATTATTCTGTAGGATACTCTTAGGGTTGTCCATTTTCTTAGATTGCTTCCTGGTTTAGTGGCCATGAAAGCAAAAACCACCATAATAGTCTTAGCCAATATACACGCAACACAGAGAGTGAAGACCAGACCAAAAGACACCTGACGTAGGAGACATCTATCATGATCAGGATACCCAATAAATCCTAGAGAGCAGAAGAAGCAGAGACTGAGGGATTGCAGTAGAAGACAACTTAGTGAGTAGTTACTGGCCTTCACGAGTGGTGTATGTTTATAGTGGATGAAAAATCCCCAGATAACAGCTGGGATGAAGGAAGACAATATGCTGGTTGCAGCCAAAGAGGCTCCTAAGATATCTTCATAAGACAGGAACTCAATGGGTTTTGGAAGACATTTAGATTTTTCTGGATTTGGCCACTGATCCCAGGGACATCTAAAGCAGTTCACAGAATCTAGAAAAGGAAAGAAAGTTAAAATGTTATTTCATGATTTTCTTCCATGTTTGCACTGTTAGAAAGGTTTTACGGCCATAAGACAACATAACATGATACAGTATATAACTAGTGAAATGGACAACTAGATTACAGTGAGAATGATGATCCCACGGACTGCACACCTTGTACAATACGGAAGGGCTTCCCGTCTGGTGGCCAATCTTCAGTAATGGGACTGTCTTACCATACAGGCCCGTTCATGTTCATTCAACCTAAATGAGTTGATGAGACACATAGGGGGATATTTATCATACGCTGGCGCTCGTGCGCCAGCGTATGATAGCCCCGCCGCTGCAAATTCGCAGCCCGATACATGAAGAGGCTTCTGCCTCTTCATGTATCGGGCTGCCAGTTGCGCAGCGTTTATCCTACGCCAGGCAGGGCCTGGCACAGAAAAAAACGCAACCGGCGACTTTTCACGCATGAAAAGTCGCCGGCAGCAGCGAGTGCGCAGGCGCGGGGACAGTAACGCCCCGCGCCGGCCCACTCCCGTCCGGCCGCGCCCCCCGCTCGGCCGGCCGCGCCCCCCCCTTCACGCCCCTTCACGCCCCACTGGCGTGAAGGTGGCGGATTGGAGAAAATAATCGCAAAAGCTAGCAATAAGCTAGCATTTGCGATTATTTCAGGGCCTCTGCGCCACTGGCGGTGCGCAGAGGTCCTGATAAATATGCCCCATAGTGTGCAGTATCACCTGTCTGATTTGAGATCTCTCCTTGTAGACATGGAACACAAGTATAGCAGCATGTTGGTTTCCCTTGCTGGGCAGCTTTCCTGAATCCCATGGTACAACTGTCACTGCAATGTGATGATGGGACCTAAAAATATAACACATTCCATTACTGAAAGCGATATAAAACAGTGAAATGAGACACAAAATATTAAAATATGAGCAGTTTCTTGCACAAGAGATGTTCATGTCCTATCCTGATGTGACTGGGGAGGAATGGACCAGAATAGCAATGGTACAGTTCCTACTGACTGACTTAATCAGAAGTCCTGGTTTCGGTCTGGCTCAACCGAAGTGCCGCTGGTCGAACTCAACCTGACCTGAACTTAAGTGGGTCTGTTCATTCCTAGCTGTAACATCATAGAAAGAAAATGTTCCGTGCTTGGGAAGTATTTCACAAAAAATCTGTGCCTTGGTTTGGTAGCATTCTCTTTCTATGCCAGATGTTCCTATTCTTCTCCTTCCCTATGTTCTCCAATCTCTTTTTAGTTTTAGCGTTGACCTCCTGTACCCTCTTCTTCATTCAATTAGTCAATTGGTTAATTTTCTTCCTTCACTAAATACTCTTCAGAGTTGGACTGGGATACCATGGGCCCACTAGTCGTGATCCAGAAAGTTTGCCTAAATCTTCTATAGATCTACAGTATATTTTTAATTTATCTTACAAGATATAGGTCCACATTTAGTAACAACAGTGTGGTCTGTACTATGTGCAGTTTGCCTGTGTAGTGTGCAGGGGGCGCCAGATTCATGAATTGTGGTGCTTTCTGTACTGCTCCGACAGAGTGCACTAACCTTTTTGTTGGTGTACCTTTACCATGAGGCATGCAACACACTTCTGTCAAACTTTGCAAGATAAGTGTGCCACATCGGATTGCCCACTTCCGTGACAAAATTTGTGTAGAGTGAAGAATAGTGCAGCTGCGCCACAAAATGGCCGCGCATGACACATATGTGGCGTGGATACTTCTTAAATACCTGTTTGCACATGAAAGAATGTGTAAACTCCACCAGAAAAGTGTCGCAAGCACCTTAGTAAATGTGCCCCATAAAGTATCAAGTGGTTGCTCTTGCAGGTTTGTCTTCTGCTGGATCTAGGGGCCCATTATTATGTATCAAGGCCTGGTGGTACTTATGGTACGATGGGGGGGTAGTCCAAACCTGCTACTCTCCAAATCCCTCTATATCAGTCTTTTTACTTTTTCACTTTTACATTCTTGTCTGCTCCCCTCCCCATCTTCTTCCTTTCACTCCCTACTCACACCTCTTCCATGCCTCCCTTATCATCTTTTATATCATTCTTCTCCCCCTCTTCTTTCCCTTTTCCCTTATCCTGCTTTCAACTCATCGCATCCTTATGTGAGTTGTTATATAATTTTCCTTAACTCCACATGATTTGTCTGAAAGCAGAACATACGAGTAAAGCTCGCTGAGAAGGCCATCCATTGGGTATAATGGGGCAGATTTACTTACCCGGTCCATTCGCGATCCAGCGGCGCGTTCTCTGCGGTGGATTCGGGTCTTCCGGCGATTCACTAAGGTAGTTCCCCCGATGTCCACCAGGTGTCGCTGCTGCGCTGAAGTTCGTTGGAGTGCACTGAAGTTCACCGTCCTACGCTGGGTGCAGGTAAGCGCGTGTGAAGCGACACTTTTTTTAAAAAAATGCGGCGGTTATTCCGAATCCGTCTGGTTTTCTTATGGCCATGCCCCCCGATTTCCGCCACGTGCATGCCGGCGCCACAATAAGATTGCGTGCGCCAAAATCCCGAGGCAATTCAGGGAAAATCGGCGCAAATCAGAAATTTTCGGATAACCCTCGGAAAAAATGCAATTCGGGCCCTTAGTAAATGACCCCCAATGTCTTGAAACCTCCGAATCACATATAATCACTGATATCCAGTTGAAATGGTCAATGTTATATTACCCACCTGTTTACTTCCCCGGTTCCACATAATGAGACTTGAGTTCATTGTCACAGCCCAAGAAGGAAGGGCCTTAGAACGAAAGTTGCCGATCTTAACTTGTGTCATAGTCCCATCTGCCTTCAGCTGCCAGTTGACAACTGCATAAACTCCAGGAGGATCCCCGTTATCATTAAAAAATCTTCCATTTTCCACATTAATGTTGAGCTGGACCCTCCGAATATAGTAAGTGAGCTAGAAATGAAAAATGAATGAAAATACTATTTAATATTTTCTATTTATATAATTCTATTTATTTTAATTCAACACCAACAATGTTAGAATCAACAATATTTTGGACCGATCAATTTGTAAAACTTTTTTTTTTCACAATTTTTTAGACCCCCTAGGGTACTTTAACTCTAGGTTTCCTGATTGATCCCACCAAATACTGTAATACTACAGTATTTCAGCATATGGCAATTTTCCGCACCATCTTTTACAATGTGCAAATCATACCTTGTAATTGATGGCGTAAAACGAGACAGCTTTGGGTCTTTGTATGACCCGAGGATGTCATGGCCAATA
The DNA here is from genome assembly GCA_019512145.1 of Engystomops pustulosus. NCBI lineage: Eukaryota > Metazoa > Chordata > Amphibia > Anura > Leptodactylidae > Engystomops > Engystomops pustulosus. The sequence goes on from WNYA01001438.1 coordinate 31,542, forward strand.
ATAAAAAAGTAAAAAGAAAAAAATTAAAATCACCCCCCTTTCCCTAGAATCGATATAAAATGTAAACATTATACAAAACATAAACAGTAAAAATTACAAACATGTTTATAAAAAGTGATCAAAAGGTTGCACAGTCCTCAAAATGGTAGCAATGAAAACATAATCACGCATCTTAGACAGTTCCATTCACCTAAGTATGAAAAAGTTATTAGCGTCAGAAGATGGCAAAACTAATTTTTTTTGGTACACATTGGGGCTTAGTTACTAATGGTCCACGCACACTATTGTCGGATATTCTTGCGTTTTCCGCTTTGCGCCGCATTTAGCAGGGCTTTTGGTGCACGCAATCGGATTTTGGCGCATCTGCGGCGGCTTTCATGGGTCACAAATGGGGGGGGGGGGCGGCGGCCGTCAGATGATTGGACTGATTTGGACTAAGCGCGGAATTTAACTTTTAAATTGTGTCGTAAGCCATGCACTTACATACACCGGGAAGAAGAAGGTAAACTCCAGCCGACCTGAGCGGGGAGAGGCACATGCAGGATACCCGGCGCACGCTAGTAGTGAATCACACCACAATCCATGCTCGTCGGACATTCCGGATCGGGGATCCTGACATGGACAGGTAAGTAAATGTGCCCAATTGTTTTAATTTCTGAAAATGTATTAAAACACAATAAAACCTTGCACCGGACCAAAGCATAAAACAGATGTATCATTTGGAGCTCACAGTGACAGCTATAAAATCTGAACCACAAGAAAGTAACGCAAATGTGTATTTTTGCCAGTAGCACCACATTTGGAATATTTTTCCCACTTCCCACTACACGGCATAGAATAATAAATAACATCAAAAGTAAAATTTTCGTAAAATAAGCTCTGAAACAGCTCTTTGCACGGAAGGCGGAGAACAAAAAATGAAAGAAAAACAATTTGTCCCTAATAGGTTTGTAGATAAATGTAAGGTAGATAAATGCACTTGGGTCGAGGAGATGAAAATTACAATTAATTGGTAAATTTAAAACAAGATTGGGCTTTGGAAAGGAATATTTCCCTGCTTTGAGCAAATTGGATAAGCCTTGTATAAGGGTTTTGCCTTTATCTGGAGCAAATAGGCGGTTTTTACTAAAATTATTTTCTTTGTTACCTTACAAAAAGTCTAAAATATAAAAAAAATTATCCTTTGAGAACTTTGCTGTGTAATTATGACTTATACACAATTTATTGCAACAATTAAAAGTATTTCGATGCAAATACGGTAACTGCCCATTCATTGTAAATATTATACATCATTGTCTTGGACAACTAAATATTAATATAATTACCTGCCATGGTTTGAAATTCCAAATATCTGCACAGGTCCCATTAAAAAATGGCCCCTCACCCCTTTTGCAGCTTCTCAGATCTTCCAAAGCTTTGGCTATGACATGGACTGCAGCAAACACATAATACGTTGACTTTAAACTGGAGATGTAGTTGGAATTGTTCTTGACATCTTCTACACGTTCTGATCCTGTACACACCTTCACTGGGTTTGCTGAAGAAACATTTTGGTTCGGAGAAGGAAACTGGCAGGAGAAGACTTTCTCCCAATACATCTTGGTCCATGTTGTTGGTAAGGATCTAGATGGATGGATCTTGCTAAGGAATTGGCTTAATTCAGGGACAACATAATCTTCAGAGGCTAAGCCAAGACTTCCAGATAAAACTGGGAAATATGGACTTTGGGACAATAACACTGACCTGACCCATCCCGCATTCCCAATATAAATCTTCCCTGTAATATTCTGCTTCAGTATCTCATTCACAATAAGAACAAAGTCAACATCAGTAGCAAAAACAACTACAACCGTAGCAGTGGACTCCTTAATGGTCTTCACTATATGTGGGGCATTGCGATCTGCTTGGCCAAGAAGAATATATTCTATGAAGGCCACACAGGCTCCAGATTTCACAATTTCTTCCCTGATTGGCTGAATTCCCTGAAGACCATAGTCATTGTCAAGAGCCACAAGACCAATCCAGGTCCAGCCAAAGCTGAGAATGAGCTGAGACAATCCTTTAGACTGAACCAAATCACTTGAGAGAGTTCTGAAGAAGGATGGAAACATTTTCCTGTTACTTAAGATGGATACACTTGAAGATGAGCTGATCTGAAAGTGAAGAATGAAAATAATAATGAATTATAAACAACTGGCATGTGGCAGGCCTCAGATACTATTGATTTCTTGACACAAATTGCTCTTTAAGTCTTCAATGAAACGGGCAGGACAAAGCCACCCAAGCATGACAAGGCTAACTCCAGACTCCTCACAAGAAGGGTTGACCTTGTATGCCAAAGACCCATGTTACCACTACAGCATGCATTACAGGAAACACACATAAATTAAAAACCACTTGACTGGTCAATAAAATAAAATACAGATGTTATGCTGCCTATAGGCACTGGAAGAACTGACAAGGATAGGGATACCTAAGGCGAAAATCCTGCTTCCCAGCTGTTTCTATCTAATTGCCAGCCTACCCTAAGTGGTAGGTAAAAACTGGTTGACATTCCCTTCCTGTGGTAAAGTGCAAACATTGAGATAAAGACTGGTCTAATACAAACATTAAAGAGTAATCAACAAAATACAAGTCAGAACCAACAGGACAAAAGCAGTTCATAATTCAAAGGCAAACAGATAGTCAGAAAACTTGCAAAGGGTAAAGGGATAAAGAATACAGAAATCAAGATAAGTGCTAGCTGGCTCCAAAAAAGTTATAGCTTGCAAGGAAGAAATACAGTTTTGGAGTTTTTGGATCAGTTCTCTGACATCCAGACAGGGCAGATAAACAAGCAAGAAATGCTGGTAGAGGAAGATTCTGTCCCTCTTAGCTAAATTAACTGTTTATAACGTAGAGCAAAATCCACAGGAGAAAGAAGGGTGTGGTGGAAATCAATTAAGAAAGGAATAAAACAGTGTTCAGACTGGTAAGGACAGAGTGAAACCAAAGCACACTTATGAGGGCATCCTCAGCCATAGTTTCTGGACCGAGGATGCTGTTGAACCCAAAGCAGAGAATTAAAGTGTATAACAGGTTAAAAAATAACAGGTTATAAAGGAGTATGCTCAAGTATGCCAACTGGGGAAGAAGCATAAAGAGGATGTACCACTTTATAAAGCGTTCAACTAACCAGAGTTAGACCAATTCAGAAAAAAACAGCTGTGGTGTTACACGAGGTGCTATGTCTTCTTCACATGAAATAGGGCCCAGGGTTACAAACCTTTTAATGTATCATCATTTTCTAAAGTTTGTCCTTACCTGTGGGTATCTGAAGGTCCCCAAAACATGAGCTAAGTTGATTGAATTGGATGAGACTGTGGCCCCAATAGCAGCAGTGAACTGTGGTCTGGAAATACACTGGGTGTCTTCGGCAGCCGTACTAGAGTCCATCAGGAACTGTAAAGCTGCTTGTAAATCATAGTGAGGTATATTACATGTGTCATACATCTGGAATCCTAATGTCACGTTTAACAAAATATTCAGATCTCTGTTAATTTCCCCAACTGTAAACAGGAATGTCTGAAATCGGTGATAATATTCTAGGCTAAACCTAAAAAAAATTGAAAAACATCAGCATAAATAAAAAAAAAATTCAAAATTAATAAATAAGATTTTCATGTCTTGACATTATAGATTTATAGATTTGTTTTTACAACAAAATATAAACCTTGTCACCTATTATTATGTTACTAATAGGGTCATAGGGTACGGTGGGTAATACAAATCTATGATTTCACATTGTTATACTGCATATCAACCATATTACACTTCTATAAAGATTCAAATACTAACACAATACAGTGCCAGTGGCTAAATATTAGTGCCACAGTGTATGCAGATCCCAGGTTACCCATAATGTGTGCTCAAAACAAGTCCATTTCTAAGACATCACAATAATAGTGCCACAGAATGTCTCAACAATGTAATACAACTACAATAAAAATGTATGATGGTCACAAGCCACAGGTTCCCGTGCCATTAAGGTTGTATCATTCAGAAGCTTCAGCCATTGTTTATGGGGTCTATAGTATGAGATCCATGGGTATTGGCAAGCCAGCATTCCAGAAAAAATTGTGTTGCCTATTGTCTATCATTCAAACCTTAATTAAAAATTTGCTTTGAGATCAGTTTGAGAACTTTTTGACTTACTTGAGATGCAATATTGGAAATGACTCGTGGCTGGTTCCTTAATTCCTCAGTATATAACAACAAAAAGCATCTAATATAGCATTAGATCTACTTACAATCTGCAGGTCGTCTTTGGTGGCTGGATGTCGAATGTAAGTTTTTGGTAGATCTTGTCAGAGTAAATAGGTAATCCAACCCCAATCATGATGCCGCCAGGTTGTCTTAGCCCCTCTAGGTCTGAGGTACGGGGCAATCTACACATCTGCCCCGTGGAGTAACTTACTGATATGAAGTTTAACATAAGTACTGTCAGAAATGCTATATACACATGGCTCATAGGGAAGGTCTCCATTGACTTTGCTGTGAATAGGAAACATATATCACAAAATTTAGCAGATCAGCAACAGGTCATTTCCTCTGTGTGTTCAGAATATTTAAAAAAGTTTTAACTTTGAAAATTTAGTTAATTTTTTTTACAAAAGTATAGTAATTTCCTATAAGTTATGGCTTTTAAAGTAAAGTATTGTAAGATAATTATAACACTTAGGTCAATTATCTTTATTTTACTTAAGACTTAAGGAAAACTTATGGAAAACTTATGGAAAACTTAAGGAAAACTAAGAAGTGACGAGACTTTTGTGTGACATTTTTGAGATGTTTGTAACAAATGTCTCAAAAAAGAGATTTGAAAAAAAAAATTTAACACAAGGAAAAAGTGAGATTGATAAATTACCAAAGAAGCAGATGGAAAAACAACCAAAAACGAACCAAAACAACCAGAGATAAGATAAATGACCCCCTTAATCTCGTACTACATTATATATAAAACAATAACTTTTAAGTACATTTAATGTTGCTAATTATCTTTATATATTTTGAAATGTTGTGTTCTAATCCTTTGTTCCATGTTTCCCTATTTTTAAATTTAATACAAAATAGAAATATGAGAACTATTAATGTTTTCCCCTTGGATTTTAAAAATTTTAGTTATATGAATTAGTTAGAAATGAATTGTAGAACGTGTAAATTCAGACTAAAATGAATTTCTGAAAAACATTCATTTTCGATGAAACCTTCCATTGCGTTTCCTTTTTGTTGTCTTTCCTGAGTCGTTAGTTGTTACTTAAATTTTTCACCAAAAATGTATCACAAGATAGAAATATGAGAATTTTTTATGCAGTTTTTGAAAAAGTAATTTGGTTTATAATGGATTATTCATTTACTTTTTTTCCTGTATGCCATAGATTTTAACTAAATTTAAAAAAAAACTATTTTTTGGTAAGAATTTGCAGGATTCTTATTTTTGATTCTCTTATATTATTGCATTAATTAGTTAAAATATCTCTAAAATAAAAGTTTAATTACAATGTTTTCAGATTTAAGGATACGATAGTATAAATTTATGAAACTTGCAAATTTTGTGTTTGTGCATTAATTTGCACAATGGGTAAGTAGTGGTAATGGATTTCGATAAAGGTTCTTAGCCATCCAAGACGTAAATGTTATAGTAAGTAATTGTGTAATTGATCCTCTAAGAGTAATATGTGTTATACTTACAATCCCTACGATTCTTCCATGTATGTAACTACATAACCTCTTTGGCTCTTTTATAGCCTGTCGAGCGCTCGTTCTGGGTCACCCCAGGGCATCATAACTGCAATTTACTGCTATGATAACATTATTATAATCATCGTTGAGACCTTGGGGTTATCTAAAGGGGATTTTTCACTTGACAATTATGTGACAACTGAGCAGATGTTGCCTCACTAATCTGTCTTTAAAAAAATAAAAAATTGTGAAAAAAATAGAATATACTTTTGTCTATGGCATTTTATTAAAGCATTTATGAGACATGAGACAACCCCCTCGATGATGGTAATTTTAGAGTCTTCTACCAAATTTATATTATAATGTCTTTCAAATTGTGTAAAAGAGAATCTGACCATTATAAGGTAACGAGTCCATTTCCTTGTCTCACGACTCTCTCATTAATACAGGCCGTTCCTGTGCTACATACTAGATAGGTTCCTTGGGTTTGTACTGAAAGGGCATGTACCACCAGAATGAGGGACTTTATGGCTACTTGGGGGCAGTTTGAATACTGGTGGGGCACTGTGGCTACTATGGTCAGTGTGGGGGCACTTTGGCTGATGGGGAGGCACTGTGAATACTAGGGGCACTTTGGCTTCTGGAATGGCACTGTGGCTACTGGGGTGCATTTTGGGGCACTGTGGCTGCTGGGGAGGCACTGAATACAAGGGGCACTGTGGCTGCTGGAGCGGCACTGTGGCTCCTGGATGAGCACTGTGGCTATTGGAGGGCAATGTGGGGGCGCTGTGGCTGCTGGATGGACAGTTTGGCTACTGAATGGGCACTGTTGCTACTGTGATGGGACACTGACTATTGGCTATTGTGTAGGAACTGAAAATTGGCAACTGTGGGGGTCACTGTGACTGTATTGGCTATAGTAGTTCTGGTTCTCTATGTAGTAAGCTTATTACTTTACTGTTTCTTTGTAGTAGGCTTGGTTCTGTTAACATATCTATGTTATAAAATTAGTCCTGGCCCTGTATCTATGTAGTAAGCTTTAATCTGGTCCTATATATAAGTATATTGGGGAGATTTATCAGTAGTGTCTGAGAGCTATTCTAGTTTCCCATAGAAACCAATCAGAACTCAGATTTAATTTTCCCACATCTGTTTATAAAATGATAGCTGAGCTCTAATTGGTTGCCATGGGCAACTAGAAATTTTTTACTTCAGACACTTCTGGTAAAGTATCTACATAGTATTCTTTGTTCTGTGCTCTATCTATGCAGTAATATTGATTTTTGGTAATGTCCTCATGGATTAGTTATGGTATAGCTCCTATGTAAGAACTATTGTTACTCTATTGTTTTAATGAACTATGCAGATTATTTAAATATGTTAGATTGGTGTGGGATGGCACAACATTTGCTAGTGTGTGCCTGTGGAAAGGGGGCCACTGCTGCCCTTGTGTATCACTGCATTTTAGTACATGAGCTTATGGAAAAGGGGCCCACTAAGGCTCTGTCAACTTGAGCCAGTCCTTTTTGTTGTCCTTATCATGTGGTTCTTCCTTGCATTGGTGGACGTGAGCTCTTGTGTGGTCATTGTTGGCAAGATGTAAGACAGTCTCAAAAAGCTGAGTAATGGGAAGGGTAATTGAGGACAGTACATAAGTTTGGGAGAAAGAACAAGTTAAAAGAGAAACCAGACAGAAGTTTAGGAAAGTAGAAGACTTCTCGTTAGATAGCACACAGAAGATAATGACTTCATAGAATAGTAACAAACTAGGTGTAACATGTTGACATTTTTTTAATGAGGAGACATAGTATGCACATACAGGAAGTGGTCGCTGGCATCCCAGGTATGTACAGTATGTATTGACTTTCAAGAGCAGCTCAATAAAAATACATTTGGTGTTGACTCCATGTCTTTCAATTAATTTAAAGACCAGAGGATCCATGTGCCAAATTATCCATTAGTCTTCATCCAGGGGATTTTTCCAATCAGAATATAGAATATCTTTACCTGGAACTTATGCTAAGTTTCTTTGAGTTGATAATTACAGTAAGGACTCCCTTGGAGTAATACATTTCAGAGGTCCTACTTCGTCTTGGCATGTTATCACAGTATGTGTGGCATGTATGTAACAGCAACATTTTACAGTATATAAAGAAAAATCTTTTATCTATTTTTTTCTTAATTTTATCTTATTTCTCATCATGAGATTTTCTTTGGAGTTCATCTCTGGTCTGAATAGTAAAATAAAACATTTAGGGAAGAACATACAGATCAACACTGCCCAACTAGATGCCAGGATAGCAAATACCTCCATGGCCACTGTATATTTTCCCTGAGCACTAAGAGAGGCTGGAATGAAAGATATCCAAACACTAAGAAAGGCCAACATACTAAATGTAATAAACTGGGCTTCATTGAAACTGTCTGGGAGTTTTCGAGCCAAGAAGGCCACTATGAAGCTTATGGTGGCCAGAAGAAAGAGATAACCAAGCATGGCCCAAAAGGCCACGGGTGACCCATTGTTACAGTCTACAATGATGAGACCTGGTTTAGCATTTAAGTTTAATTGTGGGAATGGAGGAGCCACTGACATCCAAGTGATGCACAAAATTGATTGTAGAAAAAAACAGATCAAAATTATTCTGTAGGAGACTCTTAAGGTTGTCCATTTTCTTAGATTGCTTCCTGGTTTAGTGGCCATGAAAGCAAACACCACCATAATAGTCTTAGCCAATATACATGCAACACAGAGAGTGAAGACCAGACCAAAAGACACCTGACGTAGGAGACATCTATCATGATCAGGATAACCAATAAATCCTAGAGAGCAGAAGAAGCAGAGACTGAGGGATTGTAGTAGAAGACAACTTAGTGAGTAATTACTGGCCTTCACGACTGGTGTATGTTTATATTGGATGAACAAACCCAAGATAACAGCTGGGATGGAGGAAGACAATATGCTGGCTGCAGCTAATGAAGCTCCTAATATATCATCATAAGACAGGAACTCAATGGGTTTGGGAAGACATTTGGATTTTTCTGGATTTGGCCACTGATCCCATGGACATCTAAAGCAGTTCACAGAATCTAGAAAAGGAAAGAAATTTCAAATGTTATTTCATATTTCTTTCCTATATTGCACTGTATTGGAAAGGTTTTGGGGTCATAAATGCACCCAGACATGTGCAGGCCATGGAAACCGCCCAAAGTTGTCCGGTCCCACTGACTGCACACCTTGTACAGAACTGGATGTACAAAATATGATACAAGGAATTCCCGACTGGTGGCCATTCTTCAGTGCCATACATACAGGCCTGTTCCTGTGCATTCGACCTAAATGAGTAGATGACAAACAAATAGACCGCTGTGGGGTATCACCTGTCTGATTTGAGATCTCTCCATGTAGACATGGAACACAAGTATAGCAGCATGTTGGTTTCCCTTGCTGGGGAGCTTTCCTGAATCCCATGGTACAACTGTCACTGCAATGTGATGATGGGATCTAAAAAAATATAAAACCTTTATTTGTACAGCTGTATAAAACATGCAAAATGAAACACCAAATATAAGAAAGTGGTTGATCAAGAGATGCGGATGTCACAAGTAGTTGTGACTTGGATTGGGTGCACCCGAAAAGCAAAGTTCAGGTTTGTACTCAATTCCCTCCCCCCCCCCCCCCCCCAGTGACGGAACACCAGCAATCGGTGCTGGCTGAACTTGGCCTAACCCTCCCTAAAGTGGGTCAGCTCATCCCTAGTTGTGATGTCAAAGAAGGATAATGGCTCCATGCTTGGGAAGTATTTCACAATAAATCTATGCCTTGGTATGGTAACATTCTCTTTCTCTTTCAGATTTCCTTTTTCTCCTCCATCCCTATTTTCTTCAAACTCTTTTTAGTTTTATTGTTGACCTCCTGTACTCTCTTCTTAATTCATTTTGTCGATTTTATCATTTTCTTTTTCCTTATCTCAATACCGTTCAGAATTGGACTGGGATACCATGGGCCCACCAGGGGTGACCTAGAATGTTTGCGAAAATCTGCAATGGACCTATAGTGTCTTTAAATTTATCTTACAAAATATAGAGTTTAGGATTAAGGATTTGCTCTTGCATTCCCAAATAGGTTTGACTCCTGCTGGATCTTGGGGCCCATTATTATGTATCAAGGCCTGGAGGAACTTCTGGTACTGTGGTAGGGAAGTCCAACCCTACAACTCACCTGCAATACTTCCATGTCGATTTCCCACCCATCTTCTTCCATTTACCTTTCATTTCTCTCAATTCTTCATTCTCAACTCCTCAAGTCTCTTCATTCCTTGTTCATTTACTCCATCTCTCCCTTTTACTCTCTCTATCACTTCCTACTCTATTTGTACTTCTCTATCCCTCTTCCATTATGGCTCCCTTGTCATTTTTTATATCCTTCTTCCCTCATCTATTTTCCGATGACTGCATTCTCCCCATCTTTATATTAGTTGTTATATGATTTGCCTAAATTTAACATTATTTCTCTAGGCGCAGAACATAAGTGTAAAGCATCCTGGGACGGCCACCATTTTTATTTGACCTTATTGGTTTATTGACTTTATTGGGTATAATTTCTGAAATGTTTCGAACCCCCAAAATCACAGATAATCATTGAGATCATGTTACATTGATCAATGTTATTTTACCCACTTGTTTACTTCCTAGGTTCCACACGATGAGACTTGAGTTCATTGTCACAGCCCAAGAAGAAAGGGTCTTGGAATAATAGCTGCCGATCTTAACTTGTGTCATAGTCCCATCTGCCTTCAGCTGCCAGTTGACAATTGCATAAACTCCAGTAGGATCCCCGTTATCATTAAAAACTCTTCCATTATCCAAAGTGAGCTGGCCCCTCCTATATAGTAAGTGAGCTGCGAATGAAAAGGCAGGCACGAAGCTTTGGTTGAAAACTCTATTTAAGAAATTCTACCCCGTAAAACATAATGTAAAAGGGTCCATAAAAAAAATATCTGTAATTCATTGTTTTTAACAAAAAAAAATACAGTGTTTCATGGTAATAATTCTAACTTGTCTCCACTAGTTCATCAGTTAAGATTTTTTGGTTGCTCATGGATCCCACCATAAACTAAGTCAGAACTACGGTTTGGCAGAAAGCTTGTTCTGTGTAGCTTTGAACCCATCCCTGCAATTCTGGGGGGAGGGGTACTACTACTTCTAGGCTGTGCACTGCCTGCTTCTCTAAAACTGCTTCCAGTGGGTGGCACCATCTAAAAATAAACTCTTTAATGATTGCTACTTTAACAGCACCTAGAAATGCAATCCAAGATTCATATGAAAGGGAGGAAAACCCTGAGGTTCTAGGCACCAGGAATCCAAAGTTATAGCCCTTTGAAGTGTGCGCGCCCTCCAGCTTCTTAGCAAGCAGGATGCAAGTAGATGAGCTTCTCACAGCTCACAGACAAAGTATTGACTTTATCAGTTACTGGAAAGCAATAATTGTTGTTAACTCTCTCTTACCCAGAACAATCAGAGAGGATGCAGGGAGAAAGATGGTGCACAGAGGAGCTTCTTGCAGTTCATAGAAAAAGAAAGTATTAAAACACAATTTTGGAAAGCAATAAAATGTTCATGTTCATGTTATTAACCCTATTCCTAGAGCACACGGAGGGAGAGGATGAACATTCAATCCTCTTCACCTACTGTGGCTATTTATTAACAACGCATCCCAGAACTTGTCCAAAAAGTTGCATGTAACTTGAAAAAATACAGATTCTTCAATCAAGTTTTTATTTCACACTATCCTCCATGATTTATACCTATGTTATGGTGTTCTTACTCAAATTCCTAAAAACTACACAAGGTTCCGTTGTACACCCATGTCAAAGTGAATAATTCAGAGCCAGATTTATCAATGGTAGTGCAATCTGTGCTAAGAACATATTGGGGAACATTTACTTACCTGTCCTGACGTGTTCCCCATTGTCCGACCCGAATGCACTTTTGTGTGCTCGATATCCTGCATGTGTCGCTCCCCCGCTCAGGTCCACCGGAGTTCACCTTCTTTTTCCTGGTGATTGTAAGTGCTTGACCACAATGGGGGTCATTTACTAAGGGCCCGAATCGCGTTTTACCATCGGGTTTCCCGAATATTACCGTTTTGTGCCGATTTTCCCTGAATTGTCCTGGGTTTTTGGCGCTCGCGATCGGATTGTGGCGCATCAGCGCAGGCATGCACGCGATGGAAATTGTTGGTGTTACCGGTAGGGGGTGAATGTCGATCCTGAACTTCAGGCTGTAGTCCAGGTTTGAGTCCACTAAACCCTAATATAAATGCAGGAACTTTGGGATAAATTGGTCTGATATAAACTTTCAATCGGCCCTTTATAAACTTTGATACATTTATTGAATGTTTGTGATGGCTGTTTTGATGAATTTGATGAATATACGATGGGCCCAATAAATAGATGAATATTGTAGGGTTTATCATTATTAGTAATTGCTTAATAACCAATGAAGTTCTGGCTGGAGAATTTAGAATGTTACCGTTTTAATCAATAAATATTTGTCTTTAATTTATTTTTCATTGCTATTTTTTGTTGTGTGTGTTTTGGGGTCTAACATTTTGGATTTACCTTACAAAAATGGTAAAACATATTTTCTTATTCTTTGAGAACTTTATTCTTTGATTATATGCAATTTATTGTAACAATTTACAGTATCGCAGGAGTAAATAACTGGTCATATATTGTGAACATCATATGTAATTGTGTTTGACTCTATTATAAGTATAATTACCTGCCATGGTTTGAAATTCCAAATATCGGCGCAGGTCCCATTAAAAAATGGCCCCTCCCCCCTTTTGCAGCTTCTCAGATCTTCCAAAGCTTTGGCTATGACATGGACAGCAGCAAACACATAATAAGCTGATTTTAAACTGGAGATGTAGTTGGAATTGTTCTTGACATCTTCTACACGTTCTGATCCTGTGCACACCTTCACTGGGTTTGCTGAAGAAACTGTTTGGTTCTGAGAAGGAAACTGGCAGGAGAAGACTTTCTCCCAATACATCTTGGTCCATGTTGTTGGTGTAGATGTAGATGGATTGATGTTGCTCAGGAATTGGCTTAATCCAGGGATAGCATAATCTTCAGCTGCTAAACCAAGACTTCCAGATAAAACTGGGAAATATGGACTTTGGGACAATAAAACTGACCTGACCCATCCCGCATTCCCAATATAAATCTTCCCTGTAATATTCTGCTTCAGTATCTCATTCACAATAAGAACAAAGTCAACATCAGTAGCAAAAACAACTACAACCGTAGCAGTGGACTCCTTAATGGTCTTCACTATACGAGGGGCGTTGCGATCTGCTTGGCCAAGGAGAATATATTCTATGAAGGCCACACAGGCTCCAGATTTCACAATTTCTTCTTTTATTGGCTGAATTCCCTGAAGACCATAGTCATTGTCAAGAGCCACAAGACCAATCCAAGTCCAGCCAAAGCTGAGAATGAACTGAGCCAATCCTTTAGACTGGACCAAATCACTTGAGAGAGTCCTGAAGAAGGATGGAAACATTTTCCTGTTACTTAAGATGGAAACACTTGAAGATGAGCTGATCTGAAAGTGAAATGCAAATAATAATGACTTCTGACACACGGCATGCATCACATACTATTGATCTCTTGATAGGAATTGCTCTTTAATAGTTATGAATGGACCCAAACTCCATAGTTTGGGTCCCTATGGAATCTTACAGGTTTGACGACCACATATCCAGAGCCTTATCAAGTGTCACTATTCGTGAACCGGGTCTGTGATCGGAAAAAAAGCACTAAGTGCTTGATTGACACTGAAGTAACCAATCAAGACGTTTCCAGCCCCTTAGCAACCCCAGGCATGTTACTGCTTATCAAAGGTTTAGTTAGCTAGGCAGGGACCAGTGAAACAGCAGCAATTGCCACTGAGGTTCATAGAATCGGGTCTTATTATTTGGGACAGGTGGAAATAATTGACCTTATAAGGGAACTGTGTAGAATTGCTTTAGTGCAGGAATATTCTTAATGATAATAGAAGATTATAAAACAAAACTTGAAAAGAGCAGATGTGATTATTAGCATTTACCTATGCATATGTAGGGGTTGTGATTTTGTGTTCAAAATAACCCTGAAGCTTTCTAAAATTTTGCTGTCTCTGCAAAACCCTTCAACTCATCACCAATAACTGCTCCGGGCTTCTTAATAACACAGTTGATCCTGTCTACATCCCTTTTTGTCATTACTGAACCAAAACATGTAATTCCATAAAACAAAATTCCAGCTATAGCAGCATCATAAATCATTTTCAACATTTTCCTAAAGGGGTTTTCTTGTTGAATGGTGGGGGTCTCAGTGATGAGACCCCCATGATTATGAGAACAGGGGGTCTGATTGGGTCCGAGGTACCCCCATGCTGCTCCCTGAGATAAGTGGAGCAGAGTGCCGTACATTTCCTTTCTGCTCCATTCATCTCTATGGAGCTGATGGAGATTGGCGAGCTTGATCAGCCTTGTTTGAAGGGAAAACAATGACATTCACGGACCAAAGTCTGTGTAGGAAAAAAAGTAGGCAGAATCTTGGCTGGCCTTTTGCATACAATTTATCAGTATTTATCCTTTACTCCACATCGAAGACAACTCCCAAATATTTACACGGAGTCACACAAGAGTCACCAATCCATATTGGTTGTAATGTATGTGATTTTCTGCTACTATGGACCACCTTTTCACATGTTTTATTTACATTAAGACGCAAGCCAACTCTTTTTGTCCACGCTACAAACGTAATAATATTATCCATATTTTCCTCGTCAGTACATTGACCCCTTCTTCCTATAAATGTGTCGTCGAAATATTTCTGGACGTGAAAATTCGGACTGCGATGTAGGAAATCTGCCATATACAGGTTAAACAAAAAGGGAGAAAGGACTGTTTCCTGAGGGCCCCCAATCCAACTTACAGCAACTTGGATAGACAATCCCAAATCTTCACCTGCTACGGATGTCGTAGTAGATATGTAATACTCTACCCACTGTACCATCCCTTCACTTAGCCCATTTCTTCCAGCCGTGCACTGAAATTGACAGCTGAAATAGATGACAGTGGGTGCAATTCCACAGATAAATATCCTCCACACCCATTGCCTCCCGCTCAGCAAATTGTAAAGGGTCGGTGTATCTGACGTCACCTCCTTCAAATGTAGTAGGACTAACCTCTCCATAGTGCTTCATGATTATGTCAGGTGTTAGAACCACCAGTCTGAATACTCTGGCATCCCTTGATATTTTAAAATTCCGCCACTCGTAGGATAATGGATTGTTTCCACAACTGTGGTACACATCTATCCCTCAGACTCCAATTAAACAAGCAAGTCAGAGGAGGAGGAGACACCTCCCACCGAGGGCAGCTTCTCCATGCTTCCGGGCAGACGGAGCCACATGAGCCACTAGATTCTCCTTTGCATGAGCAGTGACATTCAAGTTAACAAGTTCACTGAAGAACACATTGCAGATGTTTCCGTACATCTGCTAACTTATCCGAAGACACGAGTGCAGAACGGTGTTCTTCACAATAGTATGTGAAGAACAATATGTGTGAAGATTCTTCACACATATTGTTCTTCACATACTATTGTGAAGAACACCTTTCTGCACTAATGTCTTCTGATAAGTTAGCAGATGTACGAAACATCTGCAATGTGTTCTTCACTGTGTTCACTGTGTTCTTCACTGTGTTCTTCACTTAAATGATCCTAATGATCCTTAAATGATCCTTTGTTCACTGTGTTCACTGTGTTCTTCACTGTTCTTCACTGTGTTTCCTTAAGTGAAAGCTCGTTATCAAGCAGGCAAAATACTCGTCCGAGAAACGAGCCGTTTCGAGTACGCTAATACTCGAACGAGCATCAAGCTCAGACGAGTATACTCGCTCATCTCTACACAGCATCCTTCATCCCAATACTAGAATGGGAGACTAAAATGAGGGAATACAAATGCACTTTGGTGCAGGCACTACTGGCGGAATTCCCATGCAACACTGAGAGCTTGGCAGCAGCAGGAGGAGGAGAATTACATTGTCAATGCAGCAGGAACACTAACAAAGTGAGCATAGCCACAATGTACAATGCCATGTTCACTTCTGCTCAGTCTACACCACCATTGGATGGGGCACATAGTACCAGGAGGCAGAATGTGACTCACATGGTGGAGGATTATTTGTCCACATGTCTCCTGGTACTGAAGGATGGGTCTTCCCAGTTCAATTTCTGAGTGGGAAAATTGGACATGTGGCCAGAGCTTGCCCACTATGCCCTGCAAGGGCTGTCCTACTTTGCGGCAAGCGTGCTGTTAGATCAGTGTTCTGCACCACCGGTGGTGTCATCACCCTCATACGGATTCGCCTCTCTACTAACATTCAGCAAGATGAACAAAGTGTGGATCCCACACAACTTGGTTTTGAAAATGTCAAAATAAATTCTGCATTGAAACTTCAAATTCAAATTTTTCAATTCTGGACAGAGGATGGCGCTGTAGCTCGGGCTGGGACAGATACTACACTAGGCCAGTTTTTAAAGGCAAATACAAATACAAGTGAGAATGGAAAACTTATAACAGGTTATGGAAGAGAAAAAAAATTAACCAGCCAGTGAATAAATAGGGTCAATGGTTACTAACTGTTTAACGTGTCATCATTTCCTAAAGTCTCTTCCTAAAGTTCTTCATGGGTCTTACCTGCGGGTATCTAAAGGTCCCCAAAACATGACCTAAGATGATTGAATTGGATGAAGCGGTGGCCCCAATAGCCGCAGTGAACTGTGGTCTAGAAATACACTGGGTGTCATCGGCAGCCGTCCCAGAGTCCATCAGGAACTGTAAAGCCGCTTGTAAATCATAGTGAGGTATGTTACACGTGTCATACATCTGGAATCCTAATGTCATGTTTGACAAAATATTCCGATCTCTGTTTACTTCCTCAACTGCATACAGGAATGTCTGAAATCGGTGATAATATTCTAGACTAAACCTAAAAAAAAAGAAAACAACAAATAGAAAAAAGTTTTAACTCAATTTTAAAATTTATAGATAAAAATTTCATGACAACATTGTTTTTTTAAAAAAAATTTGGCCATTATGTGCATTCATTTAGAATTATATGTTGTATCTCATACAAATGACCAACATGTTTCGGACATTACTTCCTGTCTTTACTCATGGTCTCAGAGCGTTCGGGATAGCATTCACATATAGCAGCATTACACAGGTGCCAAAGTCTAAATAGTGGTGCCACGTGATATGTAGATCATTGATGTTGTGTTCTCAACAGCTCCGTTCCTAAGACAATACAATGAGTAATACTATTAAAATGAATAGACATGATGCCAGATGTTCCCATACCATTAGGATGGAAAAAATGTAATGATTCAGCAACTCCAGCCAATGTTTTTGGGGTTCATAGAATGACATCCATGGTTATTGGTCGGCTAGCATTCCAGCAAAAATTGTGTTGAGTCTATCATTATTTGTGACTTAGGTTGGCTCCAACATTAGAAACGACCCATGGCGGATTCCTTAAGAGTTGCACCCAAGACCCCCAGTTCTCCAAGAAAATAATGTGATAATCTGCTTTACATTCTATAGTATGATTAATATATATAGGAATAGGATATTACATCAACAACCATCTAATGTAGCATCAGACCTACTTACAATCTGCAGGTCGTCTTCGGTGGCCGGACGTCGAAAGTAAGTTTTTGGTAGATCTTGTCAGAGTTGATAGGCAATCCAACCCCAATCATGATGTTGCCAGGTTGTCTAATCCCCTCTAGGTCTGAGGTAGGGGGCAATCTACACATCTGCCCCGTGGAGGAAATAACTGATATAAGGTTTAAGATAAGTACTTTCATAAATACTATATACACATGGCTCATAGGGTAGGTCTCCATTGACTTTGCTGTGAATAGGTGACATATAACACATAATACATTAGGTCAGCAGCAAGTTATATTTCCTCTGTGTATTCATATTATTTTGAAAAATGTCAACTTTCAAAAAGATTTTACACTATTTTGCAAAAAATAATATAAATTTGAATATACAGTACAGTCAGTCCCTGGTTTACGTACAGAATAGATTGTATAGTTTTGTTATTAAGTTGAATTTGTATGTAACTCAGAACAGGTATATTTATTAGGTGTGACTTTAGGCAAATAATTTTTTTGTCTCTGTGATAATTGGATTTTGAAAATGTTGGGTTGTCAGAAGAACAAGGATTAACAATAAAGCTTCATTGCTGACACCTTAAAGTTGGGGATTTCCCCTCTGTGGGACTAATATAGGATTATCTTATCTCATCTTGTTCATAGACCCCCTTGGTTTAAGTTTTTGGAAACTTTCAGAAGTAACGGTGGACAGAGCGGTTGCCTGTAAGTTGGGTGTCCATAAGTCTGGGACCACCGATTTCATAGGATAATTATAAAATTTGATCTCATTGAACATCATATTGAAATAATAAATTGTACATTTGAGACCCAATTAATGTTGCAAATTGTCATTATTTGAGTTTTGAAATTTTGTGTGCATTTTACCGTAATCCGTTTTATCTCATTTCCGAAATTTTGTCATTTTAACGAAAAATAAAGAAAGAAAACTATTTATGTGTTTTTTCTTTTGGATTTTTACAATTATAAATTAGGTAGAAATAAATTGTCAAATGTTTAGATTTTATTTATCTCATTGACACCGAAATGAGTTTATTAAAAACATTTTGATTTTCACTTAAATTTTCCATTTCTTTGCCTTTTTTTTTGTCTTTCCTTGGTTATTGGTTACTTTAATTTCTCACAAAATAGAAATTTCTATGCAGTTAATGAAATTTTATTTTGGAACTGTTTCTAAATGGATTTATGAATTTATATATTTTTTTCTGTATGTGATAGCAAAACGAAATTAAAAGAAAAAAATTGGATTTTTCAGAAATATTCTTATTTTTAATTCTCTTATATTATTGCTTTAATTAGCTCGTTATCATTAGTAATTGTATTATTGATTCACTAAGAGTGATATGTGTTATACTTACAATTCCCACACTTCTTCAGTCTCTGTAACTAAGTAACCTCTCTGGCTCTTTTATAGACTGGTGAGCGCTCGATCAGGGTCACCCCAGGGCATCGTAAGTGTAATTTACTGCTATGATAAAATTATTATAATCGTCGATGAGACCTGGGGTTATCTAAAGTGGATTTTTCACTCTGCAATTATGTGACAAATAGGCAGATGTCACCTCACTGCTCTTTCTTAATTTTAAATTACTTATTTAAAATAAGCAAAAATAAAATAGCGAAAAAAATTGAAAATTTAGAAAAATAGAAAATACCTGTCTATGGCATTTATTAAAGTATGGAAATCTGTTTCAAGATTAATATGAAACATGAGGCAACCTCCTTGATGATGGTAATTTTAGAGTATCTTACCAAATTTATGCTAAGATGTTGTTAAAATTGTGTAAAATGGAATCTGACCATCAAACGGTCCCGTATCCATTCCCTTTTCTCATGTAGACAACTCTCTCCTCAATATACATGTCATACATATCATACAAGGCCACACTTATTTGTAAAAAGGCTCTATTTGCCATGTCGGAAAGGCACAAGGAGAACAGCTTGCAAACCAATCCAATTCCATAAATTGGTACGTCCCTGTGGTCAACCTCAACATGTCCACAGCTCATCTCCACTTTAAACACACCTGACAAGTATGACATTTTTGGACCCCTGAGGGGCACACAAAGTCAATTAATTTTCATTTTTTATAAACACTCCCCAACCTTGAATGGCTGAAAGAACCCTTTCACCAGCGTTGTACCATGAATATAACTGAGACACAGATCTGGGGATTCATGAATAGAGATAGAAGAAATTTAATTTTACATTTAATTGCCTTAGGGCACACACCGCAAACAGTACACACAATAAAGGTGAAGATACACCCCTTCACACCCATAAGAGGGCTCTAGGAACCCTCCTACCTGATATCAGATCCAGAACCTTGGAGGAGTTCTAGCTTCTCAATGGGAAGTCATAGGGTCGGGGATCTTGTCTCATGGGATCCAGATCAATCCTGGATTACATTGATATCAGACAAGACTAATTTGCTATGCCTCCATTGAGAGATGTTTATATCTTTGTGTCCAAGAATGCTAGAACCAATTTAGGTATGCAATACCCTGAATATCCTGATGCCAAATATGTATGCTTTGGGATGGGATGGATCATATCTCCATAACTATCCCTAACTGATATATTGGACATACAGGCCTATGGCATGTTCCTTTGTCCAAAAGTGGAGGAAACTCAGAGGGCAGGTCGATTTGGCTATGGTGGTGTTAGTAGTTAATAGCTACTCCCTTCAGAGCCAAAGTTCCTCTGCAGCCTTTGTAGTCGGGCCTTCCAAAGAGCTCATTAATTATACAGGATAAGGCTAGGGGTAAAGTGAGAGATATTGATGCACTGATGGATGAGAGAAAATCTGGAATGTGACCCCCCCCCCCTGCCAAGAAGGCCACTATAAAGCTTATGGTGGCCAGAAGAAAGAGATAATCATGGCCCAAAAAGCAATAGTTGATCCATCATTGCAATCAATGATGATGAGATCTGGTTTAGCTTTGTTGATCCATCATTGCAATCAATGATGATGAGATCTGGTTTAGCTTTAGTGTTGTATTTTGGCAACGGAGGAGCCACTGACATCCAAGTGATGCATAATATTAACTGTTCCAGAAAACAAAGAAGAATTATCGTGTAGGAGACTTTTAAGTTTGTCCATTTCTTTAGACCACTTCCTGGTTTAGTGGTCATGAAAGCAAAAACCACCATAATAGTCTTAGCCAATATACACACAACACAGAGAGTGAAGACCAGACCAAAAGACACCTGACGTAGGAGACATCTCTCATGATCAGGATAACCAATAAGTCCTATAGAGCAGAAGAAGCAGAGACTGAGGGATTGCAGTAGAAGACAACTTAGTGAGTAATTACTGGCCTTCACGAGTGGTGTGTGTTTATAGTGGATGAACAAACCCCAGATAACAGCTGGGATGGAGGAAGACAATATGCTGGTCGCAGCTAATGAAGCTCCTAATATATCATCGTAAGACAGGAACTCAATGGGTTTTGGAAGACATTTCGATTTTTCAAGATTTGGCCACTGGTCCCATTGACATCTGAAGCAGTTCACAGAATCTAGAAAAGGGAAGAAATTTCAAATGTTCATTTTATGATTTCTCCTATTTTTCTTTTGTGTTGGAAAGGTTTAGGGTCATGAAATTACAATTTTGCAATTCAAAATAGGAAAGTAGTGAATTAGGCAGCTAGATTACAGTTAGAATGAAGTGTAGCAGCTACTCGGATCTAAAAGCAGGTGTTACACACTATTTCGGTGTCTGTGAGGGGATTTTGTTTCTTATAACTAGGGATGAGTGGACCTGTTGAATATCAGTTCTGGGCTACTTCGTTTGGACCTGAACTTAGTTTTGGTACCAATTCAGTATCACGCCGCCAGTAACACCTTTGATTGGTGCGTCCACTGGCGGCAGCGTTTAAAGTTGGCAACTTTCAAATTAGTGTGGCGTATGCATGGAGATACAAATTTTTCAATACCCAGCGTGCCTCCATTTTAGATAGGTGATCCCCATGATGCACGTTCCAGTTCAATTCAAGTGTTGCCGGTGACTTTGCTGGTGCCATTTAAACAGTTAAAAACCACGATTGGTGTCAACAATGGACGCAGGTGTTACCGCCTAGAGGATGGAGATGGACCCAAATCAGCAAAGAAAGGTACAAACCCAAACTTTTATCTTTTAGGTCCATTCCTCCCTAGTTATGACTTTGTCTTTCTGAGTTTGGTTTTTTTGGTTCTTTTGCACATAGGGGGTCATTTCTCAAAGTGACATCTTTTTGTTGTTTCTTTTTGTTTTTCGGGTAGATTTCTTTGTGATTATTTATCATAAGGGTTATTTTTTTTGTGCGTTGAAGAAAAACTACCACCAGGATCAAGGATTGTAAACCAAGCACACTTACATACTGGTGTGTGACCCCTCTTACATCTGCTCTTCTTTTAGCTTCTTATTTCATGGTTTGTAGAAAAAAGGGATTTTAAAATTATGCAAATAAACCTGAAGGCTCTTGGCTCCATAGGTTTTAATGGAGACTAGAGCCCTATGGAGCAGCTGTCACTGCAACATGATGATGGGATCTAAAAATATAAAGCATATACAATTTGTTATATTATTTAATGGCTTTAAGATGACATGTACTGGAACCGATGTCAAGCAAAATGCAACATCTAGTTCAGACTGAAGAGAAAGAGAATGATTCCATGTTACATCACCATCGATCGGTGGTTTTCTCTTTCTCAGCCAGACTTGCCTGACTGTAAAATGGGCACAGATGGAGGGTCCTGTGATCTCTATCTGTCCGTGAACAATAGCCCTGCATCAACATCAAGGTCGTGGCAGAGCGGTGGTTCATGGACCGAGGTCAGGAAGTCCCAAGGTCATGAAATAAGAGTTCTCCATACAGAGACTTTGCCAATTAAGGCCGCCTTGTAGACGTTTGGAGACTTTAAGCTATTGAAGCTCCACTTGGGGATTCTGGGAAAATATGCAATAAGTTTTTCATAATAGGATAAGGAAAACAACGCCTCTTTTAGCTACCTTGTAAGGCAGCTTCCTTAACATCAACCATAACTTTCATGAAGCCTAATGATATGACGCGGGATTAAAGCCAAACGAGTATATCTATTCCCGAAGGAACAGATTCCCAACTGTAGACAGCGCTGTTTTGATGTGGTTGCATCTCTTCAATACAGTCTAGGGAATATAAGTCTCTCACTCTGCCAAACCAGTTTTTCCTAGAAAACCCCAAATCACTGATAATCCCTAAGATCCTGTTAAAATGCTATATTTTACCCACCTGTTTACTTCCCTGGTTCCACACGATTAAACTTGAGTTCATTGTCACAGCCCAAGAAGAAAGGGCTTTAGAATAAAAGTTGCCGATCTTAACTTGTGTCATAGTCCCATCTGCCTTCAGCTGCCAGTTGACAACTGCATAAACTCCAGGAGGATCCCTGTTATCATGAAAAAAAATTCATTAAATTCGAGCTGAACCCTCCGATTATAGTAAGGGAGCTGCAACAAAAAAGAAGAAGAAGAAGATAGTGATAATGTGTGGGATATTACTGCAGTTAGGAGAAACTGGGTAACAAACTATGGGGGGTGTTTATTTCCTAACCCCTTTCAAGGCAAGGCTTTTAGGAAAAATATTGAAAATATCTTATATGAGCCAATGTTATTACTCTCTATAAAACATCTGTGGTACTTCATCTCTCAATAAAAACCTTGATAGATTCTATAATTTGTGTAGTTTCCAAAATAGGTTCATTTATAGGGGGGGGGGGGGGGGGGTCACTGTTCTCCTAACTCAGGAACTTCAAACTGCAAATATACAAGGTCACCAGAAAGCAGCGTCATCAAAATCTGCCCTCTAAAAGCACATTGTCAAAATGTAAAAGTTCCAGATAGAACCTCCATTTTGTGTTAATACTTTTGAGATGCTTAACAAAGGCTTGAAAAAGGTTTTAAAAATGGGGCGATTTGTGGGGAGTTTCTAATAAAAAGAACTGTGAAAACCCTTATGAAGATGAGTTATCCTCTAAGAATATTGCATCTGGCATTTACTTAAAAATGTAGAAAATCGCTGCTCGAACTGTAAGATCCTAACTAGAGATGAGCGAACATACTCGTCGGAGCTTGATGCTCGTTCGAGCTTTAGCGTACTCGAAACTGCTCGTTGCTCGGACAAGTATTTCGCCAGCTCGAGAAAATGGCATCTCCCGCCATTTTGCTTTTTGGCGGCCAGAAACAGAGCCAATCACAAGCCAGGAGACTCTGCACTCCACCCAGCATGACGTGGTACCCTTACACGTCGATAGCAGTGGTTGGCTGGCCAGATCAGGTGACCCTGGGATAGACTAGCCGCTGCCCGCGCTGCTCGGATCATTCTGTGTCTGGATCCCGCTAGGGAGAGAGCTGCTGCTGGTCAGGGAAAGCGTTAGGGTGTTCTATTAGAATAGTGTTAGGCAGGAGTGATTCAACAAGAACCCAACAGCCCTTCTTAGGGCTACAATAACGTTATATATTTGATTTTTGCTTGATTTGCTTGTGGTTGGGCTTGCTGGCATTAGTACTGCAGTTATTACCAAATTGTGAGGAATTTGCAGGGAGACTTGCCACCGTTGTGTTTAGCGCTTAGTGACGCACATATCCATCTCAAACACCGAAGTGGGACATTTTATTAGGGGTTTGATTTGAATTAGGCAGAGTCTGCTGATTTATTTTTTTTTACGTTTATTTTTTTTTATAACTCAACATCATCTGGCATAGCAGTGTGCTTTCAGTGTAGGCTAGAAAATAGCCATAGCAATAGGATAACATCGTTTTGTTTTAAAAACAAAAAAAAACAAAAAAAACACAAAAAAAACACAAAAAAAAAACAACTAAAAAAATTTAACAGTTTAAACTTTAATTTTGAAAATGTTTAACCCGAGGGCTAGGGGTAGAGGACGAGGGCATGGACGTGGGTGTCAAACTACTGCAGTGGTCAGAGGCCGTGGTCCTGGGTGGGGTGAGACACCACCTGCTGATGAGGGAGCAGGGGAACGCCGCAGAGCTACACTCCCTAGGTTCATGTCTCAAGTTACTGGGACTCGTAGTAGAGCACTGTTGAGGCCAGAACAGTGCGAACAGGTGATGTCGTGGATTGCGGACAATGCTTCTAGCCATTTGTCCACCAGTCAGTCTTCCACGCAGTCCACCCATGTCACTGAAATCGGCACTCCTCCAGCTCCTCCACCTCAGCCTCCTTCCCCCCAGTCTGCCCCCTCCCAGGAAAATTTGGCATTTGAACCAGCATACTCTGAGAAACTGTTTTCTGGACCTTTCCCAGAGTCACAAACCACTTGTCCGGTTGCTGCTGAGCTCTTTTCCGATGCCCAGGTTTTCCACCGGTCGCAGTCTGTGGGTGATGATGACATTGTTGACGTAGTGGAAGAAGTTTGTAAAGATTTGTCGGACGATGAGGAGACACGGTTGCCAGACAGTGGTGAAGTTGTTGTCAGGGCAGGTAGTCCGAGGGGGAGCAGACTGAGAGATCGGAGGATGATAAGGTGACAGACCCAAGCTGGGTTGATAGGCCGGGTGAACACAGTGCTTCTGAGACGGAGGCGAGTCCTATACCAGAACAGGTTGGAAGAGGCAGTGGTGGGGCCAGACGGAGAGGCAGGGCCAGAGCTGGTGCATCAGCGCCAAATGTTTCATGTAGTCAAGCTACCGTGGCGAGGGCTAGATTCAGAAGTCTGGAGGTTCTTTAAAGAAACACCGGATGACCGACGGACTGTGGTGTGCAACCTGTGCCAAACCAGGATCAGCAGGGGTTCCACCACTACTAGCTTAACTACCACCAGTATGCGCAGGCATATGAATGCTAAACACCCCACTTAATGGCACCAAGCCCGTTCACCTCCGGCCGGGCACACCACTGCTCCTTCCCCTGTGTCATCTGCTAGTCAGACCCCTGCCCAGGACCCCGGCCCAAACACCTCTCGTGCGAAAACCCCATCTTCGACTCCACGATCCTCCACAGCATCCACCAGCGTTCAGCTCTCCATACCCCAGACGCTGGAGCACAAAAGGAAGTATAGTGCAACCCACCCACACGCCCAAGCCCTCAATGTCCACATCTCCAGATTACTTAGCCTGGAGACGCTGCCCTATAGGCTGGTAGAGACCGAGGCCTTTCGAAACCTCATGGCGGCGGCCGCCCGTCGGTATTCGGTCCCCAGCCGCCACTACTTTTCCCGATGTGCCGTCCTAGCCCTGCACCAGCACGTGTCAGACAACATCATCCGTGCCCTGACCAACACCGTTTCTGACAAGGTCCACCTGACCACGGACACGTGGACGAGTGCTGCCGGGCAGGGCCACTATATATCGCTGACGGCACATTGGGTTAACTTGGTGGAGGCTGGGGCCGAGTCTGACCCTGGGGCTGGTCATATACTGCCGACGCCGAGGATTGCGGGGCCTACCTCAGTCCAGCTCTCTCAGGCCTACTATGCCTCCTCCTCCTCCCACCCCTCCTCCACCTACACTCCTCCGAATTACATCGGCGTGGCATGGCGCCACTCAGTCGTAGCTATAGGCACCAGCAGCAGTGCCGTCGCTAAGTGGAGAGGAAAGGAGTGGTGAGAATTCATGAATATCAGCAGGCCTGGTGCACAAGCTGAAAACGTATTTCCCTTCTGACAAAAAGCGCATAGTTTGGCAGAGGGCGTACCGTCTGCTCGACCGCGGGAAAAAGTAGCGAGGGGAGAGTAGGCGAGCAAGCAGCTTGTCCAGCACTGGCAGGGGGTACGTCTTTACAAGGCCTTTGCCAGTGTTTATGTCACCCCAGCAAGACACTGTCACTGTCCCAGTCTCGGGCAAGAGGAGGGCTGCTGAGTAGGGTGAGGGAGGTACGTTAGCTGACCATACCATCGTCCTAAATGATCACCACAGTCCCTACACTACTGGGTTTCAAAGCTGGACATGTGGCACGAACTGGCGCTGTACGCCTTGGAGTTCTTGCCTGCCCTGGCCTGCCGTAGCGTGTTGTTTTCGAGCGGGTTTTGTAAGTGCAGTGGTGGCAGATCACAATCACCCATAAGCCAAAGACCTTATCAAGATGAATAAAGCCTGGATTTTCCATGATTTCTTCTCCACCAGGTGAATGAATCCTTCAACCTGAAATAATTTATGCATAGCACTCCTCCTCCTCATTTTCCTCCTTTGCCTCATCTTTGTACACTAAAACAAGGAAACCGGCTATTTTTTGCCAGGGCCAACTGGCTCTATCTAGCTATAGTACTCTATGGTATTGTTTCATTTTTCTGGAGGGCCACTACCCCGGTCTCTCTGTTTTTAAAATTAAAAAAAAAAAACAATTTTTTGGGAGTGCCACATACAGGCACTCAATCTATTTAATTTTTCTGGAGGACCACCTACCTGCTCCTCTGGTTTGAAAACTTTTTTGGACTGCCACATACAGGCACTCAATCTATTTAATTTTTCTGGAGGACAACCTACCTGCTCCTCTGGTTTGAAAACTTTTTTGGACTGCCACATACAGGCACTATCCAAATTAAATTGTCTCCATAGCAGCCTCCACACGTCGTCTTTTTAGCTGCCTCCACACGTTGTCCATATAGCTGCCTCCATACATCGTCCCCTTATTAAACGAGTTGTGTCAGGCAGAATTTTGGGTTGTTTTCATGGCTTCCACATCAGACATATGGTTAATGTTAGTTAGCAACCAATTTGGGCAGTAAGACTCACTGTATGATGAGCATAGCAATTATTAATTTATTAATTTTTGAAATTTTCACCAAATTTCCATTTTTTTTTTTACAAATAAGCGCAATATATTCAAACTAAAATAAAATATTGCTTGTATGTCATAGTTTGACAAAATATTATGAGTTTTGTTAATTTCCCCAATTGTAAACAGGAATGTCTGGAACCGGTAATAATATTCTAGGCTAAACCTAAAAAAAAAATAGAAAAAAAAATATATATTTTTTTAATTGTCATAAATAGACCTAAATAAAAAGGTAACATATTATCTACAGTAATAAAAAAAATCATCCCTTCCTGGCTTTGTTTTGTTCTTACAATAAATCAAAATCCTTGTCACCTATTATGATGTTACTTTTCGGGTCATAGAGTACGGTGGAGGACAACCAGTTTGGTACTGTCTATGGAGTCACATTATACACTAACCGTAATACACTTCTATATAGTTTAATATAATAACGTGATACAGTAACGATAGAAGCTCAGAATTGCCGATCTCCAACGTTAAAACTTAATTCTTTATACATAACAGTTATAAATACATCTCCTATAAATGACCAACATGTACTTCCTGTCCTTCCTCATGGTTCAAAATGGTTGTCTAAATGGAAGTGCCGGATTATATGTAGATCAGAGAATACCCAAACAGCTCCATTCCTAAGACAACACTATAATAGCACAGCAGGACGTCTAAACAATGTAAAACAATTCAAATGAACATCCATGATGCTCACAAGCCACTGGTTCCTATGTCGTTGGGATGGTAAAAATGCTAGAATTCAGCAGCTTCAGCCCTTTATGGGGTTAATAGAAAAAAGACCCCCGGTTATTGGTAATCCTTGGTCTCTCTAAGTCTATCATTCTGTGATGAAAAAAAAACCAATTGTTTTGAGATCAGTTGCAAACTTTTTGACTTACTTTGGCTCATGATTCGATGATTTTGTGAGAATTGAAACCATGGCACTTCGTTCACCAGGAAATGTCAAAATCAGATTGACATTCTATAGTATGCAACAGGAGAAATGAATATTTATGTATATACATTATATATTACATCAACAACCGTCATGTTTAGCGTTGGACCTACTTCAATCTGCAGGTCGTCTTCGGTGGCCGGACGTCAAAAGAAAATTTTTGGTAGATCTTGTCAGAGTTGATAGGTAATCCAACCCCAATCATGATGTCACCAGGTTGTCTAATCCCTTCTAGGTCAGAGGTAGGGGGCAATCTACACATCTGACCCGTGGAGTAACTAACTGACATGAGGCCTAACACAAAGACAGTCAGAAACACTATATACACGTTGCTAATAGGGTAGATCTCCATTGACTTTCCTTCAGATAGAAAACATATACACAATACAGTAGGTCAGCAACAGGCTGTATAAAATTCTTACCAATTTTCAATTTATTGTGTTTTTGTATGTATGTATGTATGTATGTATGTATGCATGTATGTTAAGTTATGTATTTTATATAATTGTATATTAAGTACATTATAATTAATTAATGAATAAATATAAAATGTGATTAGTTTTACTGTTTAAAAATTATATAGATGCAAAAATATCTACATTGAGGACACAATTAATGCCTCAAATAGTTTTTTTATAAAAAAACATGTAAATATGTGAATTTGTCAAAAATTCATAATTGGAATGTTTAGATTTTCTTTATTACATTGACACCAATATAAATACAGGCAGTCCCCTGGTTACATACAAGATAGGTTCCATCTTGTACATCGAAACTGTATATTTTATAATTGTAGATCCAAACAAATTATTTTTTGAAGTTTTTTTAAGTTTCAAAATTTTTTACTGCAATGGGACCCAGGATTATCAATGAAGCTTCATTACACTTTACAGCTGGTCATTGCAGTCTGGGACTATGCAAAAATATATACATTTTCCTTTTCCTTTTTTATTGTTTTTGCTTCACGCAGTGGCGTACTCTTAGCATTTCCCCGACGGGGACCCCTTTTAATGGTATGGACAATGACAGACGTGCCGTGTAAGAATGGTGTTTTCTAAGCGGTATCCTTGCGGTATTTAAAGTGTGAACCGTGCATGAGGTGATGTCAGAGGTCAATTCCAAATCTAAAAGTAACATGGGTGGTTTCCATTGATCTGTAAAATAAATCGATGGTTGTTGTTTAAATAAGATATAAAATTCGTTACGGGCGTCTCACTGGAATTCCAAGTAATAATGACATCATCTATAAAACGACCGTAACGAACTATCTGCATCATAAATGGGTTAAAGTCAGTAAACAAATATCTACTCCTTTTTTTTCCCTTTCCCTTTCAGTAAACCCAGTGAAGATGCTCATAGGCGAAGAAGTTATTCAGGTCTCAATGCAAAGTACCAATGAGGATTCTCTGATAAGTATCATTTTGTTTAATTTTGTTCTTGCTAGTCTGAACACTGGTTTTATCCTTTCATTCATTTTCACCACACCCATCTTTATCCTGCTCTGGTTTGGAAATAGTTAATCCTTTGTGATGGACAGAATCGCCCTTCACTTACGTTGATGACTTGTCTCGATGTCTAAATTTTGGATTCTTTGACCCTTTGCATGCAAATCAAGAAAGTGATCCACAGAAGCAACATATAAAAAAGAAATATCACAAACAACCAATAGGCTTTCCGCCCGAGGGTATCCCACCTGGAACCTACATAGAGCGGTTGCTATTAGTTCCAATAGATCAAGATCTGACCTTTTGTCTCCCAATAAATACAACAGTAAGCCCATAAAGAATAAATTTCCCAATAAGTTAACATTTGTCACCACTTATAGTATGGAATATCATAAGATTCAGAATCTGATTAAAAAATACCTGCCCATGTTAGCACAGGACGACGAGTTACGTACTACAGGCGGTCCCCTACTTAAGGACACCCGACTTACAGACAACCCATAGTTACAGACGGACCCCTCTGCCCACTGTGACCTCTGTTGAAGCTCTCTGGATGCTATACTATATTCCCAGACTGCAATAATCAGCTGTAAGGTGTCTGTAATGAAGCTTTATTGAAAATTCTTGGTCCAATTACACCAAAAATTTTGAAACTCCAATTGTCACTGGGGCAAAAGAAAAAAAATTGTCTAGAACTTCCATTATAAAATATACAGTTTCGACTTACATACAAATTCAACTTAAGAACAAACCTCCTGACCCTATCTTGTATGTAACCCGGGGACTGCCTGTATAGTATCGCAAGGGTGTAACTTCTCTACTAAAAAAGCTCCCACTCTGGCCAGCATGTTGTCACCCAGTACGATTAATACTGAAACTGCCATACAGCCATCCACATGGTTATCAGCCAAAGGCTTTTTTTCGATGTGGTGTTAATGTCTGCAAATGTTGTACATATGCACAGCCCATTAAAACTGTTACTAGCAACATAGACAATATAGAACATCCCATTAGAGAGTTCATTAATTGCAACACTAAAAATATAGTGTACTGTATTACCTGCACTATTTGTGATTTAACCTATGTAGGATGCACTAGCCGCACTTTAAAAGAAAGACTACGGGAACATCTTAATGGGGTCAACCCTGATGCAAGAAATCCCTCTAATGCGGCGAAACATTTTATTTATAGACATCAAAGGGACCTTAGTGGTTTTTCTTTTAGCGGCATTGAAAGGGTCAAACCAGATAGAAGGGGAGGGAACCTCAGAAGGAAGCTATTGAATCGTGAGGGTTTTTGGATACTAATGAAGGATAGCATTACTCCCAAAGGTCTTAATGTTAGAAATGATTTGATTTTAAATTACTAATGTTCACATTGTTGTTTTTAAATGTATTTCTGTATATTCAGCTTTATTGTTATATTCGGACTGACAGATTGCACAGCACCTGTGTGGCTACCTTAGCTTCCGGTTTACAGGGTATATCAGTCAGAGTCCGAATCACCATTATATCTATGACTAAGGACCTAATGGTCTGAAACGCGTAAGATGTAATCTGTGTACAGCACCTTATCTTTGTATCTGCCGTCATGTGTATTGTCCTTATTACGGATGAATAAAACTACTGAAGAATTTTAACGGACCCAGTGAGTGCCGATCTACTCCTTTTTTTTTCTTTTTACTATTTACCACAAGAGTGGAGACTCTCTTTGGATTGAGCACCTGGTGGTGAGCGAGACAGAATTTTCCCTGGTTTTCGTTACTGAAAGGGAACCTGTCATTAGGGGCCCTTTTTCCGGTTCCCCCAAGTCCGCATAGAGAATAGTGTACACATTGCCAAAGTGTTTTATAAAAAAATAGCTTTTTCCCATAAAAAGAAAAGTTCGATGAAAGTTTACTTTTCTCTCTGCAGAGCTGTGTCCCGTGTCCCATGGGTGTGACCATTGAGGAGTTCCACCGAACAACCTCGTGAAACCGTTCCATCATGCATCTATTTCAAATAAGAGGGATATGGGTGTTTTTTATTTGAAATAGATGCATGACGGAGCCGTTTCCCTAGGGTAGGGGGTGGAACCACTCCTCACTGGCCACTCCCATGGGACATGGGACACTGCTCAGAGAGAAAGGTAAATATTCAAAGTGCACACTATTTTCTATGGTGACATGGAAGGGCCAGAAAAAGGACTCCTGATGACTGGTTCCCTTTAAGAAATTGGTTCTCAATAAAAAAAACTTTTTCTTGATAGAGATGAGTTAATCTGTTCATAATTTCATAGATTCAGTACAAATCTACCATTTTACCAAGTCATGAATCAAATCTGAATATTTCGGAATCACTTTGGACGAATCTGACAAAATGATGGCTAGCGCTGTTTTAGTGTGCATTGAAGCACACCTTAAAGATACATGGGTGTGGCCAATGCCCTACTACATGAATATGTGAGGAGCTAGGGGTGGGAGTTGCCGTGATAGGCTCATAGATGCTGTCTGCGAGCCAAGCACTGTGAACACAACGAAACGAACGAATTGGACGCACTTTGCAGATACGTCAGGGATTACATGAGTTGCAGTCTGCTGGCATTCACATGGCTACACAATGGGCTCAATGAGTCCAGTATATATATCCCAAATTATTAGGTAATTAGGGCAGATATAGACAAGGGGGGGGGCAGAGGAAAGGGGAAGGGTGAGGTGTCATGTTGTACATCAGTGAAAACACACGCTGCCTGACTTCCCATCAGTCTGATTTTGTGGCAACCCAAGATGACAAAATGCTGGACTTAATGGGGCACATTTACTAAGGCCTCATTCACACGGCCGTTGGGGGATGTATATACGGCCGACGTATAAACGTTGCATATACATCCCCCAGAGGCCGGCAATGGGTGCACTGCAGCACCGTGCCGTTCTGTAGCCAGGAGAAAGCTAGGACATGTCCTATCTTTCCCAGGAATACAGCCCCATGCACCATGTTTCTCTATGCAGGGGGGCGGGGGTGAGCTCCTCCTCTCCCCGTCATCACCGTGTGCCCGCTGTGCTATGGTACGTCGGGCCCATGCATTTAGGGTAAGAATGTAGGAAACTGCGGTAAAAGTTCTCTTCCCGTGTATAATGCTCGGTGCGCCAGATTCATTAAGATCATGAATCTGCCTCTTTCCTATACTGGCCCGACAGAGTTCACCAACTTTTTTGTGACGCACCTTTTACATACGGTGTGCAACAGACTTTGCATGTTAAATAGGGTGCATGATCCGACTGAGCACCGGAACGCCCCCTGCGCTGCTCTATGGAGAAGGGATGAGTAAGTAGCGCTCAGATCTGAGGAAGATTCTCTCTTTAATTTGGAGAACCCAAGATATAGATTGTGTACAGTGAGGTGGGAATTGGGAATCTTTATCTGCAGCTCAAATTTCCAACTATGATCATACCTGCCCATTTCTCTAGTTATGTACCCTGATGCTGATTGAGAGATAAAATTCTCATCTTTTATCTGATACCAGATCCAGCTGCCAATAAGATATAAGCATCTAAATTGACACTCCCCTCGCAGCCTCCTAACTCCCCAGGACATTCCCCAGGAGTATTTTATAGTATTATACTAATTAGTGAGGCCTGGGTTTTTCTACAGGTCATGTTTAACCTAAAGTCCAGGAAGACAATTATTTGATAACCCCTATGTTACCTCTTTGCATCTTTTTTGTACTAATTTTTGGTTTAAAATTGAAAAGAAAAAACTATGTCAAAGATGGATTTGGTCAGTACATTATGATATTGTATTGAATTAGTTTAATGAGATACTGATGTTTTTCATTAAAAAATATTGATGACCGATCTGGATAAAGTATTGATTGTTCCAGATTGGTGGGGGTCTTACACAGAGAACTTAAAGGACACCTGTCATCAGGTCTGTGTCACTTGTCCTGTCACCTCTACCTGTTGGAGCAGCTCACAAGGATCCCATCCCAGCCTTTATCTAGTTATTTCATACATTATTCATTGTAAAATCATCTATTTTTTATCATGTAAATGAGGCTGGTCACATGGTCAGAGGCAGTGATGTCACCCCTGTTACCCCTCCCCTCTCCTCCCCCTGCTCATGTCTGTGTGTAATGTATAGTAAAGCATTGCTAGTGTGTGTGCTGCATCTGCTGACATGCTGCATCCTCCTAATATACAGGTGAGAGACACAGACATCAGCTACACATGAATCTGACATGTTCTGCTGTAACATGGCTGCCTGGAGCTGCTGTATCTCTCCTATATACACACACACATGCACACACAGGCTGCAGGGGGCGCCAGCACCAGGAAGCACATCATTTTACAGCCTCACACCATTATACAGGCTGTCAGTCAAGCACTGGGGGTGTAGCTGTGCCTCCCACTCATGAATAGAGTGGACAGCTTGAATATGCTAATGCTTCATTGGACATTTCACAGGTCATTTGCATACAGCTTTAGGACCTCATTGCTTAGGGTTACAGGCATGTAGAGGGACAATGAAGGGATAGAGGCAATGCTCTCTAATGGCAGTTTATGAAAATATATTTAGTTTAGGGGGGTTATTTTGCATGACGGGTTCTCTTTAACATGAAGCAGAGGAAAAAGGTTGATTAAGATGATCGGGGGCCCTGGGCTGAATAAAACATCTACTTCCTGTAATTGTCAGGATCTGAGGCAGTGGACCCGGTTTTCAGCAGAGCCTGCCGCAAAGCAGGTTGGACTAGTTGCACTGTGGTTCCACTAGGGCACCCGGCGTGAATTTGTCTGTGGGGTGGCCAAGGCGAGGTAAATAGACGTTGAGCAGAATTATAGTCGAGGACAGACAGGAGGTCAGGACTGGCAGCACAGGATCAGAGTCGGGGATGAAGGGGAAGGTGGCACCTGACCGCTGGAGCAGACACAGGAAGGCAGACAAGTGAGTCAGGGTGACGGGAAGACGGGGCACATAGAGGGGCACAGCGACAGTAATATGGTACCAGAAACAAAATACTTGGGAAAGGAGAGGGTTTCCTTCGCTAATAAAATACGAAAATTCATTCATTGGTGCGTGCCATGCTCTTTAATAGAATCAGGAGTGAGAACCCTACATGAGCACCATCTAGAATCAAGAGAGTGCGGTATCCCTTGCTCCACAAATGTTTTAGTGAGAAGACATAAATGGGACAACTGGGTTGGTCGCTGGCCGAGATGGGAAGATCAAGAAGGTAGATTCCTTTACTGTCTATGATTCTATGTAAATTATTTTGAAGATCTGCATTTCTAAACGCCATCTCTATTTTCACATCTCTTCAAGTAGTCTTCTTCTAGGCCAAGTTTTCTTGATTAATGATCCCCTTACCCGGAACTTATGTTGTGTTTCTTTGAGGTGATAGTTGAAGTAGGGTAAGGGTTTCATTGGAATGAAATCTCTTTCAGAGGTCCTTCATGAGACTTGGTAGTAGCATCTAAACACCATACAACCAAATCATGAATTCAATAGCAATATAGTACAATATACAAGGTATTGGGCCACATTTATTAAAGTTTTGCAGTTTGGCTGCACTTAAAGGGGCATTTCGGTGCAAATTCCGACCTTGTTCCTCATTTATTACTGCTACTAGACAGAATTGTGTCGTACACTCTTTGTTAAAGGTGCACCAAAAGAAAAGTTGCTGCACACTTCTCGTGCAGTGCAGGGGGAACCAGAATCATGAAAAACCCAGCGCCAGTAATCAGTAATCTGATGCACCCTGCACATTAGTGACTGCACTAATTTAGATAAATATGGCCCATTATTCACAGGTCTGGAATTTGCAAGCTTAAATTTTCTCTTTATTTCTCATCATGAGTTTTTCTTTCGAGTTCATCTCTGGTCTGATCAGTAAAATATAACATTTAGGGAAGAACATACAGATTAACACTGCCCAACTAGATGCCAGGATAGCAAATACCTCCATGGCCACTGTATATTTGCCCTGAGCACTGAGAGAGGCCGGAATAAAAGATATCCAGACACTAAGAAAGGCCAACATACTAAATGTAATAAACTGGGCTTCATTGAAACTGTCTGGGAGTTTTCGAGCCAAGAAGGCCACTATGAAGCTTATGGTGGCCAGAAGAAAGAGATAACTGAGCATGGCCCAAAAAGCTGGTTGAGACCCATCATTACAGTCAACGATGATGAGACCTGGTTTAAGTTTCAGTGTGTATTTGGCGACGGAGGAGCCACTGACATCCAAGTGGATGCACCAAATTAACTGAAGAAAAAGCCAATAAGAATAGTGTTTAGGAACTCTTGGTTTTTCCTTTCCTTAGACACTTCCTGGTCTAGTGGCCATGAAGGCAGAAACCACCATGAGGGTCTTAGCCAATATACATGCAACACATAGAGTGAAGATTCAGACCAAAGGCCCCTGACGTAGGAGACATCTATCATGATCAGATAACCAATAAATCCATGAGAGCAGATAAAGCAGAGACTGAGGATGCAAGTAGAAGACCAACTTAGTGAGTAATTACTGGCCTCACAAGTGGTGTGGTGTTTATAGTGGATAAAAGAATCCAGACTAAACAGCTGTGGATGAAGGAAGACAATATGCTGGTTGCGACCAAAGAGCTCCTAAGATCTCTTCATAAGCAGGAACTCTATGGTTTTTGTGAAGACACCTGGATCTTTCTTGGATTTGGCCACTGATCGCCCTGGGACATCTTAACAGTTCAAGGAATCTACACTGCAAAACATTTTTTGTTTGTTGCAACTTTTGATACAGGTTTATACTGTTGGCAGGGACTTTATTATTTTTAACATTAAAGATATCTAGCCCTTATATTTACAATAGTCAATTCAGTTTATTGCCCTCTGTTTGCGTCTTACGATACCTAAGTGGGTCCATAACCTCAAACCGGCCCTTTATTAGGTCAAACCATCGGCCTAGTAAAGGTTGTACCCCCCATTTTGCCTCAGAACTAGCTCAATGCTTTGTGGCATGGATACAACAGGTGCTGGAAGCATCCTCAGAGATTTGGTCCATTTGTACATGATGGCATCACACATTTGGCCCGATCGATTTGTCGGCTGCACTCCATATGGCAATCTCCCGCCCTTTCCACCACATCCCAAAGATGCTCTATTTGGATTTAGATCTGGTTAACTGTGGAGGCCATTTGAGTCTCAGTGACCTCATTGTCATGTTCCAGCAACCAGTCTGAGGATGATTCCCGCTTTATGACAATGGCTCATTAGCGACTGCTGAAAGTATCCATCAGATTTACAGGGTACATTGTGCTCATAAAGGGATGGACATGGTCAGCAACAATACTCAAGGTAGGCTGTGGCTTGTACCCAGGGGCCCAAAGGTGCCAAGAAAATATGCCCCCACCACCATGACCCCACCAACGAACCAGCCTGAACATTGTCCAAGGCAGGATGGATCCCATGCTTTCAATGTTGTTTAACGCGCCAAATTCCTGACCCTACCAATCCGAATGTCGCAGGCAGAATCGAGACGACATCAGACCAGGCAACGTTTTCCAATCTTCCTACTGGCCCATTTCGAAGAGCTTGTGCAATTGTAACCATCATTTCCTGTTCCTAGCTTGAGTGCAACCCGGTGTGGTCTCTGCTGCTGTAGTCCATCTGCTCAAAGTTCGACAGTACTGTGCATTCAAGAGGCACCAAATCATCGACCTTTCTTCCATACTGATGCTCGGTTTAATGCAGGAGATGTCTTGACCGCATGTGATATGGCTGATTAAAATTAAGTGTTAACGAGGCATTGGACAGGTTGACCTATAAAGTGCGGTGAGTGTATGGGCGTCATAGAACACACTCAAAAATAAAGTTAATCCATTATATTCACTATATTCCTCACCCCCGCCCCCCCCCCATACACAGTTACATGAGTCCTTTCCAACACATAGTCAACTATAGCTGCAATACTGGAGTTTGGTGACCTTCTTATTTTTCCAGGTCGTCACCTTAAAAGACTAACTTATGGGGCGTTGAGATTTCCCAACACTTACACAACCCTTCTCAGTTTCTCCGTCACTCTTATGAGCTGAGTTGATGTACCAGCCCCAGTCCCACATATGTAACCGCGGCGTCTTGGCGTCCCACCTTTAATGAGTTTCCTCACGAAAACTGTTAACATTTTTGGAAATCCTTTGAACGCAAGGACCATTATGAGTATCACCTGTCTGAGTTGATATCTCTTCCTTGTAGACATGCACACAGGCAAAGTCAACAGAGTTTTCCCTGTAGGGCGGCTTTCCTGATCCCACGGAGCAACTGTCACTACAACGTGAGGAAGGGACCACTGGAGACACAATCATTTCATTCTATGCACCTCAGTTATCATTTACAGAAAAGTAAAAAAATCTAATACGGTGGATATGGAAACAACGGAGGGGTTCTGTCAATATTTGTCACCAGAAAATACAGGATGTCCCTCATGATAGGTCCTGGAGCAGGGATAACAAGTAAAAGAAGCAATGCTGGGACGGCAATACTTTTCCTTTACCAGTAACCATGGCTATTGTTTACTAAGGTTCTTGTTTAGAATCCCCCAAATCATCCAGATCCTGTTAAATAATCATTATTGTGTCTCTTTCTGCCCACCTGTTTACTCCCCAGGTTCCACACGATGAGACTTGAGTTCATGGTCAGAGCTCGAGATGGAAGGGCCTTAAAGTTGTAGTTGCCTATCTTCACTTGTGTCATGGTCCCGTCTGCCTTCAGCTGCCAGTTGACAACTGCGTAAACTCTTGAAGGATCTCCATTATCATCGAAAAATTTTTCATTCACTCCATTAACGTTGAGCCTGACCCTTTTCATGTAGTAAGTGAGCTACAATGGAAGAGCAGATTTAATTCATAACAAAGGAAATCACTAGCAATAACGTTATGACACAGATCAAATAAAGGATCAGATGATATTGGGTAAGAGGGATGTGACAGACCAGCTGCCTACATAAATCTTATAGGTCATGTATCTGAAAAATGAGCCATCGATATGTGGTGGAGATGGTTATAGGCCCCCTGTAAATGTGTTTGCTGCGACCGGTAGTGGAATGTTATATAGCCAGGGCAGTAAGCTTTTTAGGGAGCCTAGGGCCACCCAAACCGCCCATTAAATTTTCTACTGAGATGGACCTTGATCCATAAGATCCTTGTACATCTGTTCCTGCTCTTATTACACATGTATACAAAAGCTTTTTCAGATCCTTTGAAGGTCCTCCAAAGGTCCTGAAGCACAGACCAGAGAGATCGCAGGGCTGGAGGCCGGGAGGGAGCGGGGAGGTAAGTACATGTTTATTTTTTTTGCCCCGCCACCCAATGATTTTTCTATACCCTTGGACAACGCCTTTAAGTTTTTCATAAATAGTTGGGCCTCCTTTTTACAGCATCCTTCCCATATTTTCTACTCTCTTTATACTCCACGGAAAATGTTCTATGCCTGTTGCTTCCTAAATAGTAAAGCTACCCCTTTGGTGTTTCTCAAAGAGTAATAGTGCTACTTTTATTATTTTCAGAATAAAGTCCATGTACTCCTGCTCCATGGATTAGCCAGTGTAGGGTTAACATTGCTTATATATTGTTTCCCCCACTGCCAGTCACCTGCCGTGCCCAGTATCATCTCTTGTGTCCCTCATCCTCACTGCTCCTCATCGGGGCTCATTTACTAAGGGTCCACGGAGTGCACTTTCATCGGGTTTCCCGCTGATTTCCAATTAGCGCCGCATTTAACAGGGTTTTTTGGCGCATGCGATCGGATTTTGTGCCAGCGACACAAATCGTGGTGGTGGGGGGGGGGGCGCGACGGACAACCTGACGGATTAAAACGCACAGGATTTAACATTGGAAATTGTGTCGCAAGACACGCACTTACAAGCACTGGGAAGAAGAAAGTGAACTCCGGTGGACCTCGCCGCAGAAGTGACGGATGCAGGAACTCGGGCGAAAGATATTGGTGAATTGCACTAGACTTCATCTTCGTTGGACGGTCTGGATCGGGAATTGCGACAGAACCGGGTAAGTAAATGTGCCCCACTGTCTCCGAAGCCCGTCCAGCTCCCTGGTTATTTAACCTCCTACTTCCTTCATGCGACTCAGCTCCCTAAAGCCCAATGTGAGTCCAATGCGATCCATCATTTCACTGGACTCACACTGAACACATAGCTTTTCAATAGATCTTTTCACAATTTTTTACAAAAAAATGCAGTTTTGCATCACAATCAGACTGGACTCGGAATGAACTACGAAAAATTCTGAACACAATGGCCCACATTTATAAAAAAAACAGCGCAGTCTGTACTATGTGCAGTTTGCCTGTGGGGTGTGCAGGGATTCAGGATTTGTCGCACACGTTCTTCTATAATCTGTTGCCCCCTGCTGCTTGGGAAGCGGGCACCAATTTTTTTTTCGGGGCAATACCGCAGAATTCTGGCGCACGTCAGTATTTATTGTGGCGGACGGTCCGACTTAGCAGTAACAGCCCCTTTAGGTGACATTTTTTTGTCTTTCTCAGACACAGAGCAGCCGCGACACAAAACTGGTGCAGACACTTTATAAACACATGTACAAACCGTTGGTGCAAAGTCAGACACCAAACTGGCGCAAACATGTTAATAAATGTGGGCCAATCTGACCAAATTTGCATGATTATCACTCAGCAAAGTCGTGCAATTTTCAACACAGTTCACGGGCAAGAGGCCTAATCACCGCTCCTCCGTCTGTTCCCTGTCTCCTGGTCCACTGCTATTCACTCTTTGACCACCCTCAGAGGTTTTAGCCTCATCTTACCACTCATGCTCCGAGATGTGGCCCTAAGTCAAATTGGTTGAAAAGCATAGTTGTTCTACATGTGAGAAATGATGCTTAAGACATGTTATGGTGTCATCACAAAAGATCTAGTAGGAGCTGAGGACACCTTGGTGGCCCTACTCTAGGGAGGAGACTTACCAACAACCAACAGAGAAGGTCTTTACAAAGCAGTGAAGCAACTGATGCCAGGAGGGGAATAACTGGAGTATTCCACTCTTGCTTGGCAAAGAAAAGTCTTTCGTTGGAAAAGAAAGTGTCCCTGAAATCAAACAGGCCTAAAAGAAGTCATGAACCTTGAGGTATATGTAAGTAATTTTGCTATGATGAACAGATTACACTGGACTCAACCGATCTCTTTTATCAGCTGACCATGCCTCCACCCAATGAGGGCTGTTGTTCTTTTCTACACCTGCCGGCAGCCATTTTTACAGGTCCTTACAGTGCTGATGTCCACATTTTTCTGTCCTATTTATGCCCCAGTGTTGTTTTTCCTTTTGTACCCCATAGTGTTTTGTTTCTGTGATGTTCTCTTTGTTTTCCCATAGTCAACCTTTCCTGCCTTGCCAGCCACCTATGTGCTGCAGTGATGTCCTGATGATGAGCAGTAGAGGATGTGATTACACTGAAGCACTTGTTCAGGGATACAAAACAATTGGGTCCAAAATCAAGAAGATATGACCCGGATGCCCAATGCTATTAATGCCATTGCAAACCAGAGAGAAGAAAAAGTCCATTGTCACACAGGTGCATGACTCGTTATATCCCAGAGCTATGATTACTCTCTGATACTAACGAGCCTGTGTGACCATGGTCAGATTTCTATCCACAGGAAGTAAACATAGAAGCTTTCTATAGAATGACAGCAAGAATTGACACAGAAACTACCATATATATCTGAGTATAAGCCGAGGCACCTAATTTAACCACATAACACTAGGAAACTGTATTGACTCGAGTATAAGCCCGAAATGCCCCATGCCGCGCCCTCCAGTAATGAAATGCCCCATGCAGTGCCCCCCAGTAATGAAATGCCC